>OMKL01139008.1:0-11565 GCA_900302295.1 Parasudis fraserbrunneri | reverse complement strand
GTACTTTAGTAAATAAATAAATAAATAAATAAATAAATAAATAAATAAATAAATAAATAAATAAATAAATAAATAAATAAATAAATACAGTTTGTAGGTACTTGTACTTCAGTATTATAAATAAATAAATAAATAAATAAATAAATAAATAAAAAATAAATAAATACATACAGTTTGTAGGTACTTGTACTTTAGTACTATAAATAAATACATAAATAAATACAGTTTGTAGGTACTTGTACTTTAGTATTATAAATAAATAAATAAATAAATACAGTTTGTAGGTACTTTTACTTTAGTACTATAAATAAATAAATAAATAAATACATACAGTTTGAAGGTACTTGTACTTGACTCGAGTATTCCCATTATAGGGCACTTCAGACTTTTACTCCACTATGTCTCAAAGGATTTATCCTACTTTCACCTCCACTACAATTACCTAAACCATGAAGTTACTATAGTGGTTACTTTGAAGAAAAAATATAAAACATGGGAATATTGCATACAAAACATGGGAACTGTTGATTAAAATTATGCATTTTCAAAGTTCAAACCATTTAATTTTAAGAGACAGTAATCAGAGCCAGCATAACTGGACCACAAACACTTTAACATAACTTTTAGAGGTTAATGCATTGAGGACTGAATGCTCTCGAGTACTGAAATACAGGAATGTCATATAGTTGCATACTTAAGTACATTCAATATCAATACTTTTATACTTTTACTTAAAGATCCCATGAAATGAAAAATATGTTTTCCTCCATTTCATCCCTTTTGTCTGCACCTAGTTCTCATCTATTAATCAATATGTGCCAAAAAATTCACTAAAATCATTTCCATCTTAATTTCATCTAAAGAAATACATAGTTTTGTCTTCTTGGAAAATGTACCTACTCCGTGAGTTGCGTCACACCAAAGAAAATGTCCAATACCGCACCCCCCAAATGCATGGGTACGTTAGGATGTCAGTCAAAAGTCAATCAAATCGACCTCCCACCCAACCCCAAAGGTCTGTTGCATTCGGAAATACAGTAAATTGCGGAAGCTCGTGATGCTGTAAATGCTGTTTCTGTCAGTCTTGAAGTAGAATATGAATGGACATTTATTCATCAGAGTACTAATCTATCAGGGCATTTGTACTTTTTAAGTAAAGGAATTGTGTACTTATCACTTCAATGAACAGTTATTTCATGCAGAATTCAAAACTCATGCAGTCATACTGTGGATCCAAAATGTGTAGAAGACCTAAAGACTATAATACAAACACATAATGTATGCAGTATGCACCTAAGTTTCATACTGTTGGAAAATGTATTCAAATCTGTATCTTTCCTGAGTCTGTAGATTTATCATTTACCTGCTCTTGTGCCCAGCTCTGATACATGTACCTGCTCTTGTGCCCAGCTCTGATACATGTACCTGCTCTTGTGCCCAGCTCTGATACATGTACCTGCTCTTGTGCCCAGCTCTGATACATTTACCTGCTCTTGTGCCCAGCTCTGATACATTTACCTGCTCTTGTGCCCAGCTCTGATACATTTACCTGCTCTTGTGCCCAGCTCTGATACATTTACCTGCTCTTGTGCCCAGCTCTGATACATTTAACTGCTCTTGTGCCCAGCTCTGATACATTTACCTGCTCTTGTGCCCAGCTCTGATACATTTACCTGCTCTTGTGCCCAGCTCTGATACATTTACCTGCTCTTGTGCCCAGCTCTGATACATTTACCTGCTCTTGTGCCCAGCTCTGATACGGCCCTTCAGAGGAGGAGTAGTCACACACAACGGTGTGGCCCTCTACAGGGAATCAGTTCTGAAACCAGGGGATGTGATTGGTCTGGGGGGCCACTTCCTTTTCCTGTACCGTGACCCCCGTGTGACCCCAGCTCCACCGCTGGCATTGGCTCTGCCGTGGCAGGCCGATGCCCCCTCCACCTGCTGCCCCTCGGGACTGGTAGACAGACAGGAAGCACTGAGGCACTACCTGGGTTCCACCGATGCACTTCTGAAGTTCCATCCACGGCATGCTGATGCCCTGCTACAGGTGAGCGAGAAAAGGCAGGATACTTACTGGTTCTAACTGGTTTGGTCAACTAAATGTGTCTAATAAAAGCTAGACTGAGTAGGTCGTAACTAGTAGGTTAGTTAACTAGTAGATTAGTTAAGATAGTCAGCGAGGTTATTGGTGTGAAACAGGCACAGTAAACAAACCCATATGACAAACAAACATTATCCCCAACTGCCCTGGTGTTTCTCTCCTGGCTAAATTAGAGTTCAAATTAGAGTTCCTCCTGTCAGCCTAACCTGCCACTAAATAGGACATTATGGACACCTTAACCTGCCAGTAAATAGGACATTATGGACAGCTTAACCTGCCACTAAATAGGACATTATAGACAGCTTAACCTGCTACTAAATAGGACATTATAGACAGCTTAACCTGCCACTAAATAGGACATTATGGACAGCTTAACTTGCCACTAAACAGGACATTACAGACAGCTTAACCAGCCACTAAACAGAACATTCTAGAAAGCTTAATCTGCCACCAAACAGAATGTTCTAGACAGCTTAACCTGCCACCAAACAGAACATTATAGACAGCTTAACCTGCCACCAAACAGAACATTATAGACAGCCTACCTTGCCAATAAGCAGGACATTATACTGCCCTACAAAGGCAAAAAGCAGTCATTTCTGTTACTGCCATTTGCCTTTGTAAAGCAGAGTACCCTCTACATGTGTATTGATATCAGTACTGCCCTACAAAGGCAAACTAGTAACTGAACTTACTGCTTTTTATTATTATAGACAGCCTAACCTGCCAATAAGCAGGACATTATAGACAGCCTAACCTGCCAATAAGCAGGACATTATAGACAGCTTGACCTGCCACTAAACAGGTCTAGACCAGGGGTTCTCAACATTTTTGCCCCCAATGCCCCTCTCTATCTTATTAAATATTACAGGTTCTCCCACAGGAGACGTGATTGCCTGTCTACCTGTTAGCCTAACCTGCCACCAAACAGGTCAAAGAACTCCTTTGTACTTTTATCCATCACCCTGCTGAACTTGCACATAAGATGATAACAACAAATTATAAAAGCTTGTTTGCTCTGCACTCTTTTTATTAACCGATAATGATTTTTTTTAAGGGACTTTATTCTGTTTTATGTGTGTATACGTACAGTATGTACTTTGCTGTTCTCTGTTTTTACTTTCGTGTCTGACTACACAACCAATTTCCCTTTTTAGGACAATAAACATATTGAATTGAATTCACTTCAAATTACTATCCAATTATCATGTGTGATAGACATGTGAAAAATGTGTCATTGTAATGTTTACCCATCATTTTTCTCTTAGGAAATTATCTCTAAGAATTCTTCACCAGACTCAGGAGGCGGGCCTTTAGCCCCAGCATACCTCCTGTCAGTCATGATCGATCACGCCTCCAAGCACCTTGACCCCGCTCTCTTACCCCAGATACTACTCAAGGCAGCCAATCTCATCAAAGGAATTGTATGGGTGAGTTAAGTTTATCAAAAATATTTCTATTATGTAGTGACTGATAGAATAAAGTTATCCTATCTCATCTCAGTAGCCTTGCACTTGGCCCAAATTCACAAATCTCATGTTAGGGACCTAGGTCATGAGGTTATATTTCTATTCTTTGTTATGTGAGGAGTACAAATCAGCTGTTGGCCTGTGACCCGTTTTTAGCCCCATTTTTAAGAAACCATGGTGTAGTTAGTAAAAATTGCTATATATTATGTGATATATATGGTAGATGACCACACACAGACAAGCTCAGCATTAAAACACCAGACAGACAGACAGACAGACAGACAGACAGACAGACAGAGAGAGAGACAGAAGCAGTCAGTTGGTCAAACAGACAGACAGACAGACACGTGCCCTCTACTGTGGCTGGACAGACAGGCAGACAGTCAATCAGTCAGTCAGACAGACAGACAGACAGACAGATGCCCTGCACTGTGGCCTGCTAGGCTCTGGACAGGAACAGGGATGAGCTGATGTCACTTCCCTCCTGCTGGAAAATGTGTTGTAATTGTCCCGGCGGCCGGGCCAGACTCTGCTCCCCCTCCCCCTCCTCCTCCTCCTCCACCCCGTCACTAAAGCCCAGACGTTTCTGCTCTCTTCTGTCTCCAACTCTCTTTACAGGATAACATTAAGGAATTCGGGGATAAGCATCCCACGCAAAAGTAAGAACATTTTTGCTCCACGTCACATTTCCTCTGTTTAGAGATGACTTCCTCCGATGCTGAGTGATTCACGTTATGTTTGTACTTGTGCTGTTATGTCTCAAGCACATTTTTGGGGTTTGTTGAAAACTTTGTAAATACTGTGGTGATGAAAAGTGCAAGTTGAGTGGCACAATCATACCATAATGCACTGTTAATATACTACATACAGGATAAAAACAAATCCTTAAAATCATGCATCGTATTACAACTACCCTGACCCAATATGCAACTTGTTGTGTTCAGTTCCACAGAGCAAGAGTCTGAGATCAGCACGCCCAGTGTCCAGAAACTGTCATCTGACCTTCGACCCCTGATGTTCTGGATGTCCAATGCTACAGAGCTCCTTAACTTCTTCCAGGTCAAAGTGGAGGCCATGGAGAGAGAGTGGGAGTTTGAGGGTGAGACTTGCGTGCATACTGTAGGACTGAAAGGGCTTGAAGTTTACGTGATTTGGTTGGTTCTGTAACGAACTATAACCACTACAGTCTATATGACAATGCCTGGGAAGATTACAGTGCGTGTACCACATCGGACATTGTATTTGAAGTCAGCATTTACTCTTTAATTTAACTTAGTAATGTTTCTTTCAAGCCCCTGGGGACCCGGTTTTGTCTGCTGACATGGACACCTGCTCGGAGGCCTTGGCGCAGCTGGATGATGTCATAATGCACACTTTCCAGCAGTGCGTGTATCACCTCACCAAGGTAAGCGACCTCTCCACCTACCCTTATCAAACAACACAAAAGCACGTACATGCACACATGTAGCACAGTCCCTGTGTCCCCAAACCACCCCCTTTTTTTAAGGAGAGTGGGCGAGTATTTTTAGGTGCATCTCTATAATCAGTTGGTTGGTTTGTTGGTTAATAGTTTGGGTTGTCGGTTGGTTTGTGCGTGCTTGTGTGTGCTTGTGAGTGTTTGCCCAGTCGCGTCTTCAGTCACACAGTTGGCCAAAGCTGTAATGCAGGATTCATCATCCACACCCTTGTCAACTGCACACCCTTCCAATTACCTATAAAACACCAACGCACTCGTTTTTTTTATTGAGACAGTAAGGCGGCTGAGAGGCAAACAGAGGAGGGAGATACAGAAGAGGAAGGTTTGATAGGATTCACTCCAAGGCCAGCAGGAGCCTGTGTAAAAAGTCTCATTCCAAAATGAGATATTCACCGTATCGATTACTGTAAAAGACAGTAAAACTCACAATTGAATATTATTTGAAGTTGTCAGCTAATTTAAGAACTTTGCTTATAAAGCAGTTATGTTTTGTTATCATCTGTACTTTGGATATATTGAACAATTATTATTCAGTCATAATGTTTTATCCAAAATGGATTTATAGCTTTTTGGAATGAATCTCCTGGATCCTGAGATGGGGGTCTTAACCACTACATCTCTCACTCATTATCCCAGGTTCATCCATCCATCCATCCATCCGTCTGTCCATCTGTCCATCCATCCATGAATCTCTCTCTTCCTCTCTGTCCACACAGACACTTTACTCACTCCTCCCGGCTCTCCTGGACACCAACCCTTTCTCCAGTGAGGAGAAGGAGAAGGACAAGGATGGAGCGCGAGAGGTGGAGGGAGGAGAGGGAGGAGTAGGAGGAGGTGGGGGAGAGGCGGATGACGTGTCCTCCTTGCCCCCCACGGTGGCAGGGCTAGTGGAGGTGTACCGCTGCTCCCTCATGCTGTCACGGGAGGCCTGTCTGTCTCCTCCCCTCACCTCCCAGACTTTTGGCTACCTCTTCTTCTTCACCAACACCTCCTTGCTTAACACGCTGCTGGAGAGAGGTGAGAGGGCAAGGGTCAAGGGTCAACCTTCCCAAAATAATCCTCATGGGGATTTGGATGGTATTAGTCTGACCCACAGGATACAAGTGGGTATTACTCTCCCAACAAAGGCCGACTCTCTCAGTTGTAATTCTCCTCCCCTTCCATACTATTTTGCAACGGCACTGTCTCCTGTCTCTCAAGTGTGGCGCCGCCTTAAATGATAGCAGTTGGTTGAAGAAACTCAAACAACCCCAAATAAATGTCACTCTTCGAGCAAATGCTCAATTCCACAACACCTTTGTTCTGCACTGGTACAGTGCTAAAAGCTGTGTGAATGTGATGGACTTTTCCAGGTTATATAACTGGAATGAGGGATGAGACCTAGATTTTATTCTCATTAAAAGAACTGAAACTAGACAAATTCTACAAAATGACACATTCTCTGTGCACTGGTTTCCTCTTTCCAAGATGGGCTGTTTTCTTGGTCCAGAGCAGTCCAAATCCGCACCAACCTGGACCTGGTTCTGGACTGGCTGCAAGGAGCAGGACTAGGAGACATTGCCTCAGAGTTCCTGAAGAAGCTGTCAGTCACAGTCAACTTTCTGTGTGTACCTAAGACCCGCCTCATCCAGGTAAGATAGCTACAGGTGCAGTATAGGATACCTACTACATTGTCTTTGATTTTGAACATTGGCAGACATTCTTCTTTCTGTTATCCACCAGTCATCCTGGACCAGCTTACTGGAGGACCATGCCTTGTTAAGCCCCGCCCAGCTGCACCACCTGCTCACCCACTACAAGTTAGGACCAGCCAGGGCCACCCCAGCCGCCTGGGCCCCTCCTCCTGGAACAGAGCTGAGCGGAGGTGAAATATAAATACCACACCAGCCTACTATTGCAATACCTCATGTCAATAAACTGCTTGTTACCACTGGTTTGACATTTCCTAAAACAGTGAGCCCATGTTCATCTAATTGTGTGATACTTTTTCAAATCATTGATTTCTATTCATACTTTTCTAACCCTTTCAGACATCTTTGAGAGCTTCCTAGACCATCCTCCTCTTATCCTGCCTAATGAGACTCCTCGGCTGGACCTCTCCCAGCCAATCCCAAGCCCCGAGCTCCAAAAAGAAGTGACACGCCTGCGTAGCTTCTTGTGGGGACTCGACCAGGATGAGTTACCAGCCAATCAGAGGACTCGGCTGTGAACAAGCCAGTATTTGTCTCATGATAGACAAAAATAAATAAATAAATACAAATCCACACCCATGAAGAAAATGCAAACTGGACATGCTTTTTATGTTTTGTAGTCCATCCATTGCCTGGAAGCAGTGGCTGTTTGTTTGATTAGGACAAGATCAATTGAAACATGAAAGTGACATGAAGTAGATTTGATAGTGAAATTTCCTTATCAACCCATTTATTCACTGAGAGATATCATGTAAGGGACATGTAGGCTATTACCACTGATTAGACAAAGTTTATTCTAATGTGGGAAGTAAAAGCCAAATGTTTATTGGGCCATATCGTCTATAATGTTTTTACTTGACTGCTATGTATGTTTTGGGGCTTGTTATAAATAAAAAGTTTATATCTAGCCTACTACACCTGGAATTTTATTCTGATCTTCGTTTGTCTACATCTGACAAGCATGTTTCCCGCAATAGGGACTCTGGGGCTTGGCACGCGCCCCGGGTTCCAGACCAAAGGAACATTCCACAAGGTGGCGACGAAGGACTCATTCCCCGCTTACGTTAAATGATGAGTCTGCAGGTAGGCTTGCTTGACTAAGGGGGAAATGTTATAACTATTGTATTGTTCCGGGTCCAGCAGACATTTTCAGAGTTTCCTGTTAATAATGTTGTATTTGCAAAAGAGCTATGAGTCAAGTGAGTCTGCGACGGCCACACATGCACCTTTGCTACGGTGATCTGTCTCAAGGGTGGGTGACTTTCTTTTAGTGCTGTGGGGGTGTTGTGCGCGTGTGTTTGTGTGGTGGTGGTGGTGGGGGGGTCATTTCCTTATGGTTGTTGTGACACACAGGTGGCCTCATCAGAAGTTTCCAGTTTCATTAATGTGGCATATCCGAGTTGGCCCCATAAAAATTGTACAGTAGGCAGCTCATTAAGCAGAAATTAGTGCGTGGTTTTCGTGGACGAGCTGCAGACGGGTGATGTCATCAATTGGAGTGAGTAACATCTGTTTGTGAGTGCGTAGGCTACTTGAACGTGTGTCGGCAATAACCAGCAAAGGTCATTTTCTAGTCAGCCAAATGCCTTAATAAACAGTTAACCACTTTCTCACAACTCTATTGTTTTGACAGAGAAACTCAGATAGCCCTCACTTAAATCGGTTGGGCATCCCTTCATTCCCACGACTCTGACGTCATACTTCTCTAGGAGCTGAAGTAATTGTGTTTTTCCTCTAATGCTTTGGCATCTGGCCAAATCTCTCTCTATGTTCCGGTCAGCTTCTCGGCTGAATTCCTTTACGGTAAAAAGCAAGAAAACATGAATCCCGTGAGAGGCCCTTGCTTACATCATCACTGTCGTCTCCGGTTCTGTCTCACTACTTCCTTACTCTGCTGACATCAAAAAAACATGCTATTGACACAGGCCCGGTTATAGATTGTGAATCATCTGAAGAGGCCCCCTGTGGTTGGCTTTATCAATTAAGTAACTGTAATCACTCTCATTTGAAATTCAATGCGGTGTATGAGTGAGAGTGAGACTCTGTTTGTGTGCTAATTTCAACTTTCCAGTAATGTAATACAGATGTAGCCTGTACCCTTATAATTGAACACAGATGGGCTGGAGACTGGTATTAGACTTACGCTGACTGTGTGATATTGTGTCTAGTCGTTTATGATACAGTACTTTGACCCATGTCTGAATAGGATTAAGTAACATGTAAGGTTTAGTAAGCACGTGACGCATACACACTAATGTATGAACTCAAACACTTACACAGACACACTGTCATACACACTTTCCCTCAGAAACACTCAGTCATACTTTGTTTGTTGTACACACACTCCTCTCTCTCTCTCTCTCTCTCCTGCTCTCACTCTCTCCCACGCTCACAGATACACATGTACATACACACGCACCTCAGTGCTCCTCTACCCAGGTGCAGAGTTCCACACCTGTTGGAGCGGCTCTCTGTAATTAGCTCAAGACAATTATTATTGGTGGATGGAGGAAGGGGGAGGGGGGCTGAGGACAATGGGCCAGTTCTTCTCTCTCCCTATCATCTCCCTCCTTCCTTCTCTCTCTCCCTGCTGTCGAGTAATGAAAGATTCTTCCCTTCTTCAAAGAGACGGAGTTTCCTACAAAAACAGCTGAGTCAGAGGAGAAAAGAAAAGAGCGGGGGAACAGTAGGAAGGCAAGGCAGGGTAATGCAATGCTGTTGGTGTGAAGCCCAGTGGACCACACTGATTGTCTTCATTGTTATACAGCCCAGAGTCAGTTTCAGGAACCAAAGAGAGAGAGAACCCATGGGTCTCACGCTTCCACCCGCCCACTACTACTGCTCCAGCAATTGGCCCATGCCACAGTATCTATTTGTAATCTGGTAACACTTTTACCTGAATCCTGCGTCATCCAGAAGCCTCCAATATGAGGAGGGTTTTGAAGTAGTACGTACGTCAGGGGAAAAGGGCGAAAGGAGATGACTGTACGGCTTGGTGATGGAGGTTCTGAGACACGCTTTATCGGGGAACCGAGGGGGAAAGTGTGAGGGACTTTATTCAAAGTATTATAGTCATCTTTAAACGCAGACTCCAGACTAGAGTCTGGTTTCTTAAGATATGGGTCAGGACCCAGAATCGCTCACTGGCCTGTTTCTGTTCGGTCCAAAAAGAGTAACAATGGGCCTGGCCTGAATGAAGGGCTTATGTCTGAAGAAGAACTCAATCAGGTCATTATATAATTTAAGCCATATAAAAGGCATTTGATGGCATTCTTATCGAGTTTTACCAAGCATTCAAAGTATTAAAGAACCATTACTTGGTTGCTTTAAAGCGATAATGTGTAATAGTGGTGCCTGCTGGCCGCGAGCGGTACTCCCTCAGTGTTTTCAATACATTTCCCATGAGTGTCTTTATTCTGTTGCATCTGTGTGCTTTCTTTTTTTGCATGCAGACTTTCTGCACAGCAAATTCTTGGTTTCTTGGTGGTCGAGGTGGCTGTGTATTTGTTTTCCATTGTTACAAAAAATACCCCGTGTTCTGTAGGTGAAGACACTATCACGTCTCATTCATTATAGGCATGCTTCTGGTATCTGAAGAAGGCTGACCAAGCTGGTCGCACCAGACCATTTGAGGCTATAGTGGTGAAAGTGAGAGGTGTGTTGAAGCGCTGGTGGTCTCAATTTGTTCTGTATACGCTCCAGAACTTGATTAGTTAGTAGATAGTAGTTAGTAAATTACACATTTTTGCCTTAATATCTCACTGTTATTATACTATACTAGACTATACTGTTATTGCCCTAATGGGCAAAATAAGGATCCATAAAAAAAATTGGAGACCAATCATTTTACAATGTTGTAGGCAAAGATCTTGTCATTTATCTGGATCAATCAGACTTGTTGTGGTCTTGAAGTATAAGTGATAACATAATACAGATACTGGAAATAATGGAACACTATAGCTATTCAAAGACCCCAGGACTAATATTTATTTAAGTTTTGACTGAAATAATTTCACTTTGAAAAAGCTTTTTTTGAGATATTATAGCAACCTAAAATGTAAAATAAAAAAATGCAAACATTTAAATTTAAATAAAATATATTCAGAAACAATTAAGTTACAAAGAGGCCTGAATCAGGGATGGCCATTGTCTGCTTATCTCTTCATCATAGTGATCAAAATATTAGCCCTGACTATAAGATCAAATGATGAAATTCAAGGATTAAATATTAACAGTATAAGAGTCAAAAATCTCATTGTATGCGGATGGCACAAACTTCCAAATCAGCCCGTCTGTATCTTGCTTGTCTGCCTTAACTGAGGATTTAGACCTCTATGCTCAGATATCTGGATTGAAATATTGCATATGGCATCTTTTTTTTTTTTTTTTTAATACAAGCTTCACTCTATTGAGTAATTTACCCATAAAATGAACTGATTACACATTCCAAATAACGTAAATGACCTGACAAGTATTCATGTTAAAGTCATAATGAAATGGCATTTTAGAGCCACCAAGCCTCCTTCACGTGACGCATTTCCGAGCGAAACAGGATAGACAGGCAGGACCTGATATCAGGAAGGATTTGATTTGATCGTTCAAAAGTGGGCATGACTTCACCATAACAATGCTGGATGCTAGCTAGTGTAACAGGGTGCAATATCCCTTCGATTATAATTACACAGAATTGTCTTTTATTGTAGTTGTGTTACCTGAAGTTTAGCTTTACAGTGACCGTATATGCCCTTTCTATTGGTTTTTGTTCTGTGATTTAGTCCACCTCCCTCTGTACTCCCTCCCATATTTCTGAGACCCCCATAAGTT
>OMKL01139007.1:0-12709 GCA_900302295.1 Parasudis fraserbrunneri | reverse complement strand
CCCCCCCCCCCCCATTGTTACCAGTACTGTACTTGCTGCCTTGATATGTACATTAGCCCCAGCTCTCTAGGCATTATCTTTATGCAGTTATCCAGTGGCAAAATTACAGAACAAGGATTGCTGCAAATGTATATGAAGTGTAGTGTCAATCAGACGAGTTATGTCTTGTCAAAGTTGCACATGTACAGATTTTATCATGGCGCCTATCATGTGATTTTTGGGAATAGCACCACCATGTGGCAGAATAACACAAAACTTTGCACACTTTCTTCCCTACCATAGAGAAAACATGGGTTTCAAGGTTGGTGAAAATAAGACAGTGTTCATGAGAAACCAAATTAAAGAGTTCAGTGACATCCCCTAGCCAGAGAAAAATGGAGAGTGTATACCAGCAACTTTGGGCTTGCAACTGTTTGAGTTACAGATGTGAAGATAGTGGTCACTAGATGCCCCACAACCAGTTTAGTGAGAATCAGGAAAACAGACTAGGATGAGGAGGGGAAATGCAGATTTTTCCCAAAATGCAAAATGGCGATTGGAGAATCCACTATGGCGGACTTGGGGCGTCCTGTGACAAAGTTGTAGATTAAGGACAGGTGGATATGTGCACGAAGTCAATCGGACTTACAGTGTAATAATAATAATAATAATAATAATAATAATAATAATACATTCAGTTTATATAGTGCTTTTCTGAGTACTCAAATCGCTTTACAACACAGAGTCAAATTACACTCAATAAAATCGTTTAATAAGTACATAGAGTAAAACAAAACAAAAAAGAGAGATATAAAATAACAAAGACTACAGAATAAGTGATAAGTGATAAGAAAGAAGGAGTGAATTTTACATTTTGAGTCATGATGTAAAGGGGAGAATGTTTAGCAGGGGAAAGCCAGTTTGAAGATGTGGGTCTTGAGAGCCTGTGTGAAGGATGAAGTGTAGAAGTTATGGCTTTTCAAAGTTGTACATTTTGACCTTTTATTATAGCGCCACCATCTGGCCAACTGGTGTGATATTTGTTGCGACGCCTTGACATACCAATGTCTATCATTGTGACAAATTACATGTCTCTAGCACATACCATGGCATGGCAAACAAACCTTTTAGAAATCTTTGGGACAAACCGACCGACAGACAGACAGACCGACTTAGACTAGCTGCATTGGATTTCCCACTGGTGATCAGTGTCCTCATTAACTTCATAGTATTTCTGAGATTGTTGGAGGCATGTCTGCCAGATGCTCTTGTTCTCACACTTTCACTTATCGATTGTGTGTTATTAAAATGAGTGATGCCTATGTTGCGGGCTTTAAGATAGAGATATTGATTTCTTTCATATTGAGATATAAATATAGCATTGTTAGGTTGTCCGGCCCTAAACTAAATGGATATTTGATTGTGCAAATATTTATTTTAAAATATTAAATATGACAGGTAAGCTAGAGTTAATAAAACAAGATAATACGGGTAAAAGAATATAACATTAAAAAAAGAAAACTCAATCGGCTGTGTTTATATCGAGCTGTACCTTTCATCAAATGTCTTTGTTGGTTTGAATTACATTTTGGTTGTGAATAGTCATTATATATACACAAGACATACAGGAGCAACCTCTCTGCATGTATTGCATGCAGCCTCGTAGGCTTTGTAGACTGAGGTTATATTTGGGTTGATTACAAGAATCTTTATGAATTATTTTTTTAATTTGAAACACAGACTGAAAGGAATGGACTTTCATGGCAAGAAACAATAAATCCATGACCAGACTTTCCTGATAGGAGGAACAAAGAAGCCAAGGTGTTGAATAAAGCCTCCCACAAGCAAAGTCACACAAAACATTCTCTGTATGCAAATTGAATATACCAAGTCCGTGCTGGAACACCCCAAAGCTGCATGTATAACATAATAATAAACTTTATTATGAAACATAGTTACAAAGCGCTTTACTGAGCTAAAATATAAATAAAGTCTAAAAGACAGCAATGTAATCTAAATATAAAATAAAATACTATCACAATAAAAGACAGTAAAAACAGCATTAAAGAACAAACATAAATTAAAAAAGGGAAGAAAATGATCAATATAAAGAGGCCTTTCTATACCTAAGTAGGTTTTAGGAGAGATTTAAAAGTGAGTTGCAAGGCATTCCAACATTTAGGGTCCCTAACAGCAAAAGCCCAGTCACCTTTTGTAGTTTTAGTAATTTTAGGACAGTCAGAGGGGCTGAAGACCTCAAGCTGCACTCCGGCTCATTAGGGGTTAAAAGATCAGTGAGGAAGCTAGGGGCCATGCCACGTTGAGCCTTAACAGTTCTAAAACCTACAGGCAACCAATGAAGAGAGGCTAAAATAGGGGCGATATGATCCCTTTTCTTAGAGTTAGTTAAGAGTCCTAGCTGCGGCATTTTGTACTATAGTAGCTGTAGATGGGAGATGGATTTCTGGCTTAGGCAGGTATAGAGGGAGTTGCAGTAATCTAAATGAGATGAGATAAAAGCGGAGATAACCTTCTCAAGGTCGGCAACGGATAAAAAGGGCCTTATTTTGGAGATGCTCTTCAGATGGAGGAAACAAGACTCTTAACTTGCTCAGAGAGGTTTGGATCAAAAAATCACACTCAGGTTTCCGGCGGCGGAAAGTTCATAATTTTGGACCCCTACCCTATTTCCCTCTTACCAAATGAAGTTGTTGATCAGCAGTCCTTTCTCAGCACAATCCACGCTGTTCCTCATGCTGGATACCTACAGCTCTGGCTAGTTCGCCACAATAAACAACGTTATGGGTAAGTAGGAAATAGGACAAGGGGTCCAAAATTATGAACTTACACTTAAGCGAAGTAGGATTGGAACCAATCAACAGTACTGTCATGGATATCTGCCCATTTTTTGAGGAGATACGGCACAGCCCTTGTCAATGCTCTTGCACAGGTCAGAGAAAGGATGGTATGATAAGCTGTGTTGAAAGCTGCACTGAGATCTAAGACCAGTCAAATTTAACATTCCGTGTCATGTTAAATATGGATAGTGTTCTTAGCTAGCATGGTAACATGCCTAATATTGAAAATTTTAGTTAGCTTGATTAAACAGTAATATTTATTTTGTCAATTTCCTATCGTTTACAATGGTGGCAGCAGTTACCGTGGCAACCATCCATATTTCACGCTGATACATATTTAATACGACACAGACGTTAGTTTGTGACCTTGACGAGAATACTGCAATGTTGTGCTCTTAAACCTGACTGGAATTTCTGAGAGGAGTTGTTGTTGTTCATGAAATATATTAACTGAGAGGAATCTTGCTGAGAGCAAAGGGATCTGTCTTTAGTTTCTTCAAAAGAGGTGTGTATCACAATGCATGGAAGACACAAAAACATTTTGCAGTTTTAGTTGTTCCCTTTGTGATTTACCTTGGTGTCTCACTTTCGCTCTCTGTGTGTCCTACCATCTTCACTACCTGCTCCTCTCCCCATTTTCTCCTCCAGCCGAGTACTTTGCGACCACTATGGTCATCGTTGGTCTCTCAGTAATAGCCACAGTCCTGGTCTTACAGTACCACCACCATGACCCTGATGGAGGCAAGATGCCAAAGTGGGTAAGTCACAAACAAAATATCTGATATTACAATACAACCCCAAGTATTTCCCTAAACCTCCCAAGGCCAGACAAGGAGTTCATTATAATGCCAATGATGACATATTGCTTTTCATGTTGCATATTTCAGCAAATTATAATACTAGCTCTAACTAATTGCGCCCCAAGGATGTCGAAGCGAAATGAATGAGCCATTGAGTGTTCCTACATTAATTTAAGAGGCCAACACATGTTGAAATCCACTGAAAGCTTTCTGCATAAATGTGACCTGTTTTAAATGCATTTGTGGATGAAAACTCAGTCCTCAATCTCTGTTTAGGTGGTGTCTGATGATGTCTTTTTTCCATTCATGCGTAAAAGAGAAAAGTACACACAACAAAGAGAGTAGGTTCAATGAAGGGAAAGAGCAAAGGCATTCCTTACATACAGTCACACAAACATCTTACATGTTGTTGGGTGTTGTACAAAAACACTTCACTTTGCACTCCTTACGTGCAACACATTAACGGAAAGTGCCCTTCAATCAGATAACCGACTCTTTATTTGAGACAGCACCCAGACAATGGTGCTAACAGACAACAAAAGCCAACAAAATGACAGCAAATGCAACGTTCACTTTCCTACTTACTAAAACTAAGTGAAGTAGTCAAGTTAAAGGGATACCAGTAGTTTAGATTTTTAGAACCCTAGCCTTATTTCCTACTTACTAATGATGTTGTTGATCGGTAAAGTCCTTAGCACGATCCATGCTGTTCCTCATTGTATCTCACACTAGCTAGTTAGCCACAAACTAATGCAAATAGGGGGTCAATGGGGTCCAGCTCCTGTCTATAAAAGCTGACTGAAGCTCACTGAAATCTACTTTTTGTGCACTGTGGAGTAAATTTCAGTGCGCTTCAGTCATCTTGTATAGACAGGAGCTTTACACCACTGACTTTGCATTAATTTGTGGCTAACTAGCCGGAGCTAGTATGAGGAACAGTGTGGATTGTCCTGAGAAAGGATTCTACCAATAAGTATGAAATAGGGCTAGGATTCCTTTAAAAATGGCCATATTCACTTATTCATGTAATGTTTGATCACACAGACCAGAGTCATCCTCCTCAACTGGTGTGCCTGGTTCCTGCGTATGAAGAGGCCAGGTGAGGAGCGGGTGCGCTCGGCCTGCCACAACAAGGGCCACCGGAGCAGTCTGATGAGCATGGACCTCAACGCGAGCACCTCAGCCTCCCAGTCCACCAACGGCAACATGCTCTACATCGGCCTCCGTGGCCTGGAGAACATGCACTACTCCACGGCCGCCACCTCCCCCGACTCGGGGGTGCTCTGTGGCCGGCTGGTTGGCCGCGCGGGGGAGGACGAAGTGCTCCTCCCCACTGGCCAGAGCTCCACGGTGGGCAGCGTGGAGCCAGAGCTGGCCAAGATCCTGGATGAAGTGCGTTACATTGCCAAGCGCTTCCGCGACCAGGATGAGGAGGAGACACTATGCAATGAGTGGAAGTTTGCTGCATCTGTCATCGACCGGCTGTGTCTGATGGCTTTCTCTATCTTCACCATCCTCTGCACCATCGGCATCCTCATGTCAGCACCCAATTTCGTGGAGGCCATATCCAAAGACTTCTTCACCTGATGACTCATTATACTCATTAGCTGGCAATACACTGCTAAATGGATTTGAACAACTATAGCCTACACACCATAGTCATGAGTTATCAGCAATGTTTGGGAGTGGCTTCACTACATGTAATTCAACTAGTAGTTTAACTACATTTTGTAGTAGCTTGTTGGTATTTCAACTCATTTCAAATTTGCAAAGTTATTGTAGCTGTTAATTACTTTTTTTGTATTTTGGGGTTTAGTTAACTACGTAAATTACAAACGATGTCTTTGTCTATCAAATAAAGGAACAAGAACTTTGAGAAACTGCTCGTGTCATATAAATAAGAGATTCTGCTCTTACAATGAAGCTGACAGGCCCATTCTTTAGACTAGTGGTTCTCAACCTGGGGATGAGACCATTTTGGGGGGTCACGAAGAGATATACAAATACATTATCACGTTCATAATATTTAATTTAGATGCATTTTTCTTGTGAAATAATGAACATTTTAAGTCTGAAGACCTCCCCCAATCATTAATCAATTATAGCCTGTAAGTGGAAATAAAAAATTATTATATGTCAAAGCTCACCATTCTGTCTATGCTTGACTATCGAGGGGGGGTCGTGAACAGGCATCCCTCTGTTTTTAGGAGTCACAAACCAAAAAGGTTGAGAACCACTGCTTTAGACCATTGTTCTGATGAAGATGTTAAATGTTGTCAAAAAAAAAAAAAAAAGGTTAAAGTTCAAGATAAACAAGTTCCTATACAATTTGTGTTGACTGCTTTAAGTGTTATGATTATGCAAGGCACATACAACAAAAATGAACACTCCTTGCACTTTTTTCTGTGATGAAATCGGATTAGATAGAGGGTTATTTAGTGTTGGTTTATGTCCGACTGGCAGGCAGCTATTAAAATGACAAGTGTGCACTATAGCTTTTGCAATAAACTGAATTGAGTGGTATATTATGCAGTCATGTGACTTCCTTTTTTTATTATATTTTTTAATAATTTTGTTTTGCTTTGCATATGTGGATATGATCAATTTTTAGAAGTAGTTTGAACTACTTTTTCTAAGTGACTTTAGTTAATGAAACGATATTACTCCTGAGGCTAGCTTCGCTGTAGTTCAACTCCTTCCAGTGTGAAGTAATCGGTAGCTTCCCCAACACTGGTTATCAGTCAAATCACAGATGTACCATTGTCGAATCGATTCAAATCGAATCAAAACTAATTCTCTTTATTTGCAAATTATGTTTACACATGCAAGGAATTTGACTCCGGTTCAGTGGCTCTCAATACACTTACACAAAAGAAAAAGAGAATAACAACACAACAATCTTCAGAGATATACACGAGGAATGACAATATATACAGGTGAAACCATTCCTGTGAACTGTAAACAGGATACAAATAGTGCAAAGAAGTGAAGAGTGCAAGGAGTAAAGAGATAAATATTAGATGGTAACAAAAAAGAGAAAATAACGTTATGTACTATGTAGGTGGTTATGTACGGTATGTACAGTCTGTTCAGATATACAATAGTGAGTGAAATGTACTGCGCTTTTTGTATTTTAGACTAAAATAAGTATATATAATGTATAGGTACAGTGGGTGTTATAGTGTTCCAGGGTTATTGCACAGTGCCACAGTGAGTCAAACCTGACAGTGATGGATGTGCAGAGAACAGACTCAACGACTGGGATGTAAAACTGGATCAGTAGCTCCTGAGGCAGGTTGTACTTCCTGAGCTGCTGCAGGAAATGCATCCTCTGCTGGGCCTATTTTGATGATTGTGTTAATGTTGGATTCGAACTTCAGGTCCTGGGAGATTGTAGATCCTAGAAACCTGAAGGAAACCAAATTGATATTAATTTGCGCTTACTACACTACTTGGCTTTACTATGTGGGAATTGTATCCTACCAAATCTTAAACATGTAGCTTACATGTACATACAGATAATCAGGACTTCTTGCAAAAATGCAGTTCCGGGCAAAATTATGTAATGTATAGAGTAATATATTAAGTTAGCCATGCCCGCTTGCATGGTCGGACCTCTTAAGTATATTTAAATGATGGGATTTTAACATTGGACAAAAATAATTCATTTTTATCTTTTCTTTTTTAGAAAAAAAAACAAAAACAAAAAAAAAGTTGACACTCACTATCACCAGGTGTTGTTTCTCACATATCAAGCTACAAGAAAAAAAAAACATTTTCTCAACCTTTAAAAAGACCAAAGTAATATTTTTCTGTTGTAGCCTGATATGTGAAAAACATTGTCTGATGAATGCGAGATGCAATCCATTGGTTCAACATCCCTCCTAAGTCCAGCAGTGCGAGGAGGCGTGGTTAACATAGACACTCTATAACCAGCTATGTGTACGCAGTAGATTTCAGAGCCATCCAATGAAAATTACCAACCTTTGCCTTGTCCACTACAGGATACGACTTGATAGTGTAGGTCAACATCTGGGTTTAAAAACTGTGGCTGGTGGTTCTTTTTGTGTAGGCTATTTTGACTATTGCACTCTAAATGCTTATAGCTTTCTCTAAAGTGATCTATGTAAAAAGATTGTTGCTGTGAGATTTGTGTAGTGGTAGGTAAGTGTGCAATATTGTTCATTACATTTTAATGACATTTTAAAAGGCTTACCGTTGAGTTTTTTCCCTACCCTTTTTTTGTTTGAATACACTGTATTCTTTACTCACTGTGTGTGTTGTTTCAGACTGAACATTTGGAAAACAATTAAGCAGAGATTTAAAACATCTTTCTAGAAATACACTACATGGTCAAAAGTGTGTGGACACCTGCTTGTCACACATGTCATTCCAAAATCATGGGCACTGATATGGAGGTGGTCCCCCCTTTTGCTGTTATACATAGTGTTACAAGAGAAAAACTGGATCCCTGGAGCACTGTTTGAAACTAGAAATGATCTGTTTGGCTGTAAGTGTTCCTACCCTCCCACCACATACAAAGAAGCATCCTTTAAGCACAGTGGTGATTCACTTTGTTTCAAAGGGTGATTTTTTTGTGTTTTTGTGTCAAGATAAACTATATTTAAGCATTTGTTATTGTACTAGTTATTGTAGAGGTAATATTTTCTTCTCAAAACTAGCCGGTGCAGCTTTAAATCCTCTGCAAAAACGTTTATTCATTTTTTTCTCGCTTCGCGCTGTACTATATTAATGTGACGTATGAAATTCCATCTCGCCCCAAGTGCCCTTAAGCAAGGCACTGAACTCCAAACTAGCAATCACACTGAAGTTCCCTGAAGTTTGACCTGTGCCTGTTTGAACATTTAATAAATCTTCATCTTTGCATTCAAGTGGCCTCCGAACTTTTTTCACTTGTGTTACTATTGTAGGCCTTTTTTGGAAGCACTGCTCCTTCACTGCCACCCAGTGGCTGGCGTGAGCAGGTGCGCCCACTTGAACATACTACTGTACTGAAATTGTGTTACGGTGAAATCTGATTTATCATAGCAGGTTTACAAACCCCAATGAAAAGGCATTTTGCCTAATGAAATAGCTTTAATTTTAGGTCAAATCGAGTGTTGAGTCTTGAGGAACTTTATCCCCAAGTACCGGTTCTGACAGGAAGAAATTGTGTGTTGCCACGTCACGTGTGCATCCATGTTATTTCTCCGGCCGGTTGCAAGTTTATGCTCTGAATTTTAAATTGATGTAACAAGGGTTTAAATTGAGGAAATGTCGGATGCTTTGCTTCGCTGGTGTGCGGACGAGTTACATCACAGCTTTGGGCTAGAGGCATGTGAAGACATCGTCCAGTAAGTGAACCACCTTATTGACTTATTGGTCCGATTGTAGTATTGCTATCATTTAACTAGCTACCGTTAATATCTGTAGTGTCCCCTGACTGACAGCTGGATAAAATTATGCGGGATGTCTTTCTGTATGACTGGTAGCCATTAGCCAATGATGATGATGGCCCAGCAAAGAAAGGGCCCAGGTGTGCGATGGTAGACCAGTCTCGAAGGTTAAATGTACCTGAACAGCTTTAGCCAAATGCAATGACCCAGTTGGCAGAGCGCTAACTTTAGCGTTACAGGTGTATCATCGTGACAGCTTTCTCGGTGGCATTGTAGCTGTGCGATTGTGAATGCGCTACATCATGTCGTGACGCACCTCTCTAACGTCATGACTGCTACTTGAACTTTTGACATTTCCTAATTTCTAGAATAATTTGCAGATGTTTGGGGAATTTCGAAACAATGTCGGCTGTGGTTTGGGGCACACCTTCAAGAGGGCTCATAATTTAATAAGTAATGTTGTCCGGATAGTTAATCAGCATCACTGTCATTCTACTCCATATAGGTACATTCTCTCCATCGACAATGCTGATGAGATTGCGGAGTATGTGGGAGACCTCCTCGGGGGAACTGATGGGAGGAAGAGGCAGTTCATTGATGAACTCTTGAGCAGGTGGCAGAGGACTCAGCGGCAGACCACAGACACCACTGCACTATTCCTCGTTAAAGACTCCGGGGCGGGACCAGGTAAAACAGCATTTTCATGGCACAGGTTGCTTTTGTTCATAAAACGGATAGTCCCGGTCCTTGGTTATGATTGGCTGAGCTGCGTCGTTCTAAATGAATGCGCTGACTACATAGACATAATTGTGCGGACTCCCTACATAATTTCCTGCCATGTATCAGAAAGCTAATGGTATCCTAGCAGGATTTAAGGTCGCTAGGGTTGCATAATGTTTCCAACAGTGAATATGATCTAACAGTATGTATAACACAAGCTTAGGTAGCTATCCAGCCGTCTAACCCCCCCCCAAGAGTAAGTTCAATATACCGGTATGAGGAGAGGGCATCTGGTTCTGTTTTTGCAGACTGTCTTGACATGACCAAAGACTCGCAGAAGAAGTCCAAGCGTAAGGGTCGGAACAAACAGGAGGCGATGACAGTGAGCCAAGCAGAACCCGAGCCGGAGGCGGTCAAAACCCCCATCGACTTGATGAAGGTGAGCGCAGGTCACTCCTCGTCTTGAGCCGTGTGCTCTGCTTTCACCTAACACCGACTGTACCCGGGGATAGGTCACAGCAGCCCCAATGCTTTCTGACAACACGTACAGTGATTTGTCGATCAGACCAATCATCACATCAGATTATTGTTTTGCAGAAATAACTAACCCTGACCGTTCCCGTCATTCTCTCTCCCTCCTCTCCTCTTTTCCGTTCACCTCCGCAGGCCCAGGAAAGCGGCGGGTCCTCTGCGACGAAGAAGAAGAGTAAGTACGTGAATCTCTATGCTAAAGAGGGACAGGACCATCTGGCTGTCATGCTGCCCGGCCGCCACGCGTGCGACTGCCTGGCTCAGAAACACAACCTCATCAACAACTGCATCAGCTGCGGCCGCATTGTGTGCGAGCAGGAGGGCTCCGGCCCCTGCCTCTTCTGCGGGAGCCTGGTAGGAGAGAGGGAGAGAGCGTTATCATTCTTGACACTCAGTAGTATCGCAATCCAATATGATTTCACTGAAATTTCAATCTGTAGTGGTTGTAATCCTTAGAGTTTGCCTGTTTTTGTTGTTGTTTTTTTTGTGATTTGTGATTGCTTTTTCTGTTCATTCAGGTCTGCACCAGAGAGGAGCAAGAAATCCTCCAGCGAGACTCCAACAAGAGCCAGAAACTCAGAAAAAAACTCATGGGAGGTGAGTGGCTAAACATGGCAGAAACACTGAACCATATGGAAAGTTAATATGATGTTAGTTTAGTTGATTGTTATTGTATTTTGTGGTTTTGTTTTGTATTTTGTGACAGAGGGCTCAGAAAGAGATTATCTTCCACACCAAGAGGTTCGGATGAAGGCCGGCCTGGAGAAGGCCGTCCAACACAAAGAAAAACTGCTGGAGTATGACAAGAATAGGTATTGTAGCTTCCACAGTACAATACACATTTCTTGTGTAATAATGGCACAATAGAGCAATGGTTCAGTGACCCCTCGTGCCTTGTGGATGGGGGCATTGTCATCCTGGAAGAGACCTCTTCCATCAGGATAGAAATGTTCTTTGTGACTGAAGCTCCTGCCATCCGTGCCCCAATAATGAACCCTCTTTGAAATTCACTTAGATTTAGACTTTTCCTCTTGTCATCTTGATCCAAAATCGAGGTCAACTGGGCCTGCTCGGCTTTTTTATACATGCCACAGAGCATGATGGGATGTTAATTGCTTAATTGTATCATGCAGTTCACCTGTATGGAAGCATCTGCATTCGTTATGTTTCTCCACTCATTTATTCAGGTTTTTCCTTTAATTTGTCACCCATCTGTATATATACAGTATATTATTGTTATTATTATTATTATTATATTATTATTATTACTGTCGTTGCTGTTATTATTATTATTATTATTGCTGCTGTTGTTGTGGTTGTTGTTATTGTTATTGTATAGTTTCTTCTTTTTTTTTTTATACCACATCAACAGTGTCAGGAGAACCCAGGTCCTGGATGATGAGTCGGACTACTTTGCCAGTGACTCCAACCAGTGGCTGTCACCCAGCGAGCGCGACAAGCTGAAGAAAAAGGAGGAGGAGCTTCGGGAGCTTCGCCACGCTTCCCGGAAGGACAGGAAGATCACGCTGGACTTTGCCGGCAGACAAGTACTTGATGAGGGAGACAACCTCAGCCAGTACTACAACACGTGAGTGAGATCGTCCACCTCTGTCACGTTGAATCATGAAAACCGAAGGGGTTGCGCACTTATCCCCACGACTGATTCAAATTACTATTTTGAAAATTCCACGGTAAAGCTGTTCTGATTGAAAGCTTACTAATGAAGCGAAGTAGTGCATGGAGCTAAGCGTGTGGAAAGGTTTCAATTCCGTGTTGTTTTTTTTACACATTGATTTTTCTGGCACCTTAGCAAAGATTGATCTGGGTGAGCAGTGGTCATCCTTTGTTGAAGATGGCACAGTAGAAAGTTTCATTGTTTTTGTTTATCTTGATTGACAGATGTTTTTATTTTAATCACCCTTCCATCACAAACACTATTTTCAGGTTGGATGAGACCCTTAAGGCTATGAACCATGATTCTCAATTGAAGTCACCGCTGCGCTCCGAAAGACAAGGTGGAAGACAAAACCTCAGAGAGCTGGTCAACCCCAATATAGAGCACGCAGCGCCGGAGGTAGGTCATCGTAGCGCCCCTTTGGTACACATACTTAGTAGGTTAGATTTAAAATTATGGCTCAGTGTAAGATATTAGTGAAATACAACACTGTTCATAGAATGTATAATAATTTAGCGAACTGTCACTTGTTTAGGATATGAGTAGGCATAAGGCATCATCTTACTTGTCTCCAAAAAAGAAAAGAGAAAAAGGCATGAATTCTTGACATAATATTTAGCTTACGAATGGATCATATGAAAACCTTACTCTAAGTTAGAGTGCTTGCTTAATGCTATAATAATACTGTGCGGTTCATTTGTGTGCATGTTCTGTACACATATTTCACTAACTTCTGTGGTTCACTATGCT
>OMKL01139005.1:0-13652 GCA_900302295.1 Parasudis fraserbrunneri | reverse complement strand
GGGAGGGAGAGGGAGGGGGTGGGGGAGAGAGGGAGAGAAAAAAAAAGAAAAGAGAAACAGAGATGGAGAGGAAGACGCATACAAAGAGAGCTACAGAGAGATAAAGAGAAAAATACACAGGGGGATTTGTGTGTGTGTCTATATGCGCTATGGAGTGTGTGTGTGTGTGCGGGCATGTGTGTTATTCGTTTCACAGGTCAATGCTGTTCCCTTTTGTTTCCTGCTCAAAGCCCGGTGGATTGGAAACACATTTTCACCTCAAGTCTGTCAGCGCTGCTCCTCTGGGGGAGGGGCACACACACACACACACACACACACAGTTCCTCTCACGGTCTCCAGCCCTCCCTCTCCTGTCTCAACACCGAACTTGAACCGAATTTTTGACAGAAAGGTACGAACGGATTGGTCACCGTCGGAGACGGTGGCTTTATAGAAAGCTTGACTGACGGCGGTGACTTGCTAGTCAGGTAAATGGTAAATGGACTGCATTTATATATAGAGCTTTTATCCAAAGCGCTTTACAACTTATGCATCACATTCACCCACACAGATGGCGGAGGCTCCTGCTCGTCAGGAGCGGTTAGGAGGTTAAGTGTCTTGCTCAAGGACACTTCGACACGCTGCCGGGAGGAGCCGGGGATCGAACCGGGAACCTTCAGATTACCAGACGACGGCTCTACCTCCTGAGCCACTTGACAGCCACCGAGGGTCACGCGCTGCCGTGCGCCAGTCAGCATCCACCCCTCGGCGGTGGGATAAAAGGGTCGAGAGGCGGGCTTTGTGACAGGAGGATCGGCGGTTCAAATCCCAGGACCGGCAGGGAAATCTTGAGTAGGTGGGTTGGTGAATGAGTGAACGCTCTTCCCTCCCTGAACAACTCCCCTCTGAAGTGCCTTTGAGTGAGGCACTTGACGCGCAACTGCTCCCGTGGAGCTTCACAGGGGCCACCAGTGGAGGTGGTGTGTGTGTGTGTGTGTGTGTGTAAGTAATGGGGAACTGTATCAAAGTACCCCTTCTACACATGCACCTTCCAGTGGTTTCTGAGTCCTTAGTTACCATGGCAACCACTTACTGCAGAGATCATTATTAATTTGATACATCTTTAAAAATAAAATAACATTGCATTTAATTATTTTCTCTGAGTCTCCTCTTTATATAGAGTGTCTCTGACTCTATTAAGTATGGCTGCCCCCATTAATGATGTCACTCAGTCCTCCTAATCAACCCCACAGTGCAATGCCTTGTCTCCACTGGCCAGGGTTTAGCCGTGCTGTGGCCTGTCTGGCACATAGTGAGCGTCTCCATTGTCTTTAGAACCTGGCCAAACCTGTCTGGACCCCGACTGAGACAACCTCCTTTACCAACCTAGCCAAAGCCGGCTAGGACTGTTGTATCATACTGGTCTAGCTCATGTACCACAGTTGGTGGTGTGAATTTTGAAAGGTTGCCTAGCAACCAGAGAGATTACAAGAAATGCAATGGAGAAACAAACCCAACCATATCATGCCATGCTAGATCATGGTTATCCCCAGCCAGGCTGAACATAGCTAATGGAGACAAGGCTCAAGGCATTTCACACATTTGCTGTTAGCTAGCATTGGAATTAACATTTGCTACCACAAAATGTAGCTAATGTCAGCTACCAAATGTCGCAGCTAACGCTCGCTTATGATCAAAGACCATCTTCGTGTTAGCTGTAACATTTGGTAGCTGACATTAGCAGCTGTTAGCAAATGTTAGCACTCGTGCTTGCTGACAGCCACATAGGATGCTAGATGCTTTGGATTGCGGGATAGATTAACAATTTGTAATGACTTCAAACATGTGGGGTGGTTCCGATACCCAAGTTGAGAATCACTGATTAGAATCACGTTAAGTGTTCCAAAAATGGAATTGGATACACACATGAAACGTGATTTTCACATCATCACGTGTCCCATGTGTTTTCTGAAACACTTTTACACGATTCCACCTGTGAAATGTGTGATGACGCGAAAACGAAATTTTCTTCTCCGTGTAATATTCGCTTTTTTTTCTTCCAGTGAGCGTTCCCTCCCAACATCCCTCCGTCTTCTTACCATCCCTCCTTCTATCTCCCTTCCTCCCTCTCTGTCTCTCTCTCCACAAACACCTGAAGGCCTGTTGCTAAGTAGCCATTAGCATCGACTCACTGTCCTGATAACAGAAACGTCCTCATCTCCCCTCCCTCCCTCTTTTCCATGCCTCTCCTTTCCTTCGCTCACACCTCGTTTCGCATCGCCTCGTCGTTCTTACAATCAAACTTTCTTCCAGCTAACTTCCTCCATTCTCCCCCCTCCCTCCTCTCTCTCTCCCCTTCTCCCTCACTCACCACAAACACCTTAAGGCCGATAGATAGCCTAAGTAGCCTTTTGCATCGTCTCCCCGTCCTAATAATCAGCCTCTAATCAAGGTCTTCTAGGCTCGTTAAGGCTCGTTAGACCTCGTTAAGGGCAGATTCAAACACTATGTATGGACGGTTCCAAGCGACTGGCTCATATTCATGGAGGCATTAGGAAGACGGACATTGGCATTTGCATTGATATATTGCTTTTCTCCGCGTCCGTCTACTTCATTTGGTGAGTGTGTATGTGTGTGTGTGTGTGTGTGCTTGTACGTGTGTGGTTACCATTTGAGTACCTTGTGTAATTATGGCCCTGTAATTAGCATATTACAGGAGAGATCAAGATTTCCATTCAACTCTGCACACACACACACACACACCAGTGAAAAGGGCACATGCGCACAAAAATACAAATTCACACACACACATTGATTGGGCAGTAATCTAAGGTCGTTATCCTTTTGTCTTTGGTGCTGATCACATCCAGTCTGATTTGTCTAGTGTGTCGTTGTGCTCATTTTCTTAGTGTGTGTGTGTGTGTGTGTGTGTGGGAGTGCACATGTGTATGTCCGTGCAAGGAGTTTTGTGTGTATATGTGGGGGCAAGCTGTTTGTGTGTGTGTGTGTGTGTGTCCATGAATTTGTATGCATGGGTGTAAGTATTGTTCTGTGAGTTTGTGTGTGTGTTTGTTTGTGTTAGTCTGATAGAGCAGTCAAAAGGGCCAACATTTGTCTTCCTTTGAACTTTTTAGAACTTTAGTTTCACCGTACTTTAGATGCAGTACCTGAAACCTCGGCCAGACAGCCTACAATATCTATCGTTTCTCAAGGCAGCCAACAGACTGAATACTAGCCTGAAAGAACGTGAAAGTATTTGTGTGTATGCGGGGATACGTGTGTGTGTGTGTTTGTGTGTGTCTACCAAAGGACAAAATGTTGAGCTCAATCTGTTAAAATGAGGACATTTTTGGCTGGTCCTCACTCTAAGGGAATGAATGTAGCCATAGCATTAGAATGTGTGTGTGTGTGTGTGTGTTTACTTGTACTATCCTTGTGAGGGCCGTTGAGGTAGTAGACGTGTTGGGATAATTATTTGACAATTCTGCCTCGTTTCTGTTCAAGATTGGGAATTACCTTGTTACTGAAGTGACTACGAGAGAAAATATTAACGCCGCGGCTCGACGTCATGGACCGAAATAACAAAACTACCCACGACTGCGTTGGGCTACATATAGTTCACTAAGCAACCACAATGCTTTGGTTATGGATTTTGCCCTGTCTGACTCTAAGTGGAGAGGTTGTTTAATGTAACTACTTTGGGGTGAAGGAGTTGCTTTTGCCTGCCTGGTAATGGACCGGGCCGATGTCCGTCGGCCCGTTACGTTAAACGTATCGACGTTCAGAAAACGCCTCGCCGTGCGCAATTCTCGCACGCAGTCGCTGTTCAATCCATCACTATCCTGGACGAAACTAAATCAGACTTCAACGACGCTGGAGATATTATGTGATTTAGCTTGTCCATTTATCAGTAATTGCCGTTTACCACATAAAGGCTACTGACTGACAGTTGCACTCCCAACTCAGGTCCCGCTCGGTTTGGGATTTAAATGCAGCCGCCAAGTAAATAGCAATTAAATGGAAATCGTCAATGTTACCTCTATATGAGTCACGACCGTCGCCAGTTCTACAAACAAAAAGCACTCCATACAAAAGAGTTCTACAGTGGCAAAGTGAACCGAACGGTCTCTAGGCAACCCGGACCATAGGGGGCGAACCGAAACTGTTCCGTCCCTCGTCTCTATGTAATGATATGTGTCAACGCCCTGCTTCAGTGACACACGCTCACACCTGGGAGCTGCCCTGTACAACCACAGTCTGACACTGTTGGCTATATACTGAGCAGCTCCACTGGAGCAGTTGGGGGGGTTAAATGCCTTGCTCAAGGGCACCTCAGCGGTTGCTGTTGAGGGACTTGAGAGCGTTATTCATCGACTTCTCCATCGACTTGGTCTGGGGGATCAAACCGGTGACCTTCTGGTCACAAGCCTACTTCTCTGACCTCTAGGCCACCGCTGCCATGACGATATGTGTCTTTATGTAATATGTGTCTCTCCACGTATGATGTGGCAGGCATTTTACTGGACTACTTCACCCGTTTCAAAGTGCATGACTGCATCTTTATGTTAGCATACCTCAAACAAATGAGTTTTCGTCAGTCTTCTCTGTCCTCTTGCTTCTGTACTCGGCTCTCAGGTTAACAGAGCCATGAGGTTAAAAGGGGAATGTCACCCATTTTAAGAATTCACATAATGGTCTTCCTTTGCCCCAGGACAATTCAGTCAGTATTTGTGAACGCGCACCACTCTCTCCAAAAAGCTAGAAATCAAGAGGGAGAACCCTCGAATCGATGATGTCGCCGGGGTGTAAAATCTGGGACTGCTCCATAGACAATGAATGAATGGGAATCTGACTTTATGAGGCCATAAAATGTTTGCGTGAGCTCTTATACCCCAAATGAGGTTTATATTCCAGCACTGCTAGAGGGTCTTAACCAGAATTAAAACCTCATTTGGGTTACTGAGGTTTATGATAAGACGTATATGTAACAAAGTGAATGACCCTTTAATATAATGACATCACATCTCCCTCTTTGTCTCCCCCTCACACACCCACACAGACAGCATGCACCTTTATTTATGTTCAAATGCTCAATGGGAGAGAAATACATCATACATTGAGAAAAACAAAAAACAAACATACAATTAAAATTAATGATGTTGAAAACACACTTATTGTAACAGATGATGATTGATCAATTTTGCTTAGAACTGCTCACAGCTCTCAAAAGCTTTGATTTTGGAAAAGTGAGGAGTTTGAAGTTTGATCACAAGATAAAAGTTTAGGAGGAAGGTTGAAGATTTGAGATGTTTGGAAACTGCATGCTGTTAAGAGTATCAAAAAGAAGTTAATCACTTGAATCTATTACCTCGTATCAATTTGATTATTCATCTCTAATTATCGATTGATGAAGACCGCTGGGTACAGCTAGATCTACTGGATTTAAGGCACACCACAGATGAACAGGTAACTCGTTTTGATTAATAAAAGATTTTCAAACTCATCTGAAGATCATAAGTTCTTTTGAAATGAGTACGACTGAAGACCCCAATTAACGAGGAGCGCAAAGACATATCTTTAAATTCACAAGCAATTTTTTTTTTTTTTTTTCAAACACCAGTGGAACATTAAGGCACATAGGCAAAATATAAAATGAAGAACACGAGGTGACGAAATTAAAAGAAAGAATATAAAGTAGATATTGAACTAACAGATGGCTTTTTGGGTTCAAGTCCTAACAGGCTCTGGAACATGCTTCTGAAAAGGGTTAGAGGTAATGTGATATATGTGGGGTGACTAGTTAAAGGAAATCAACACATATTAAACACCGGTATGGTCCTTTAAAACCTCCTACGACCTGGCGTCCTCATGTGTGGACATTACATTTTGGGTTGTCATACTTCATTTAGCCTAATTGTGGCCCGAAGTCCACGTACGAGGAAGTTACACTGCCATCTAGTGGTGTCAGAGGGGTAAAACACTGCATGGGGTAAATTCAAGATGGCGACAAACACGCCTGAAGATACAGTTGGACGCTCCCGACCCAAACGTCGATCAGGTAAAAATATCTAATCAAATTTCATGGTTGATTCTTGTTCGCTTATGCATATAAGTGTTGTATGTTTGATACGATCTGCTAAACATGATGTACTCGTATGTGGACAGTCGGGTCAGCCACCCCAACACCACAGTATAAGATTATTAGAAACTGCCTGTTGAAATAAACAGATGATAATTTAATAATTATAGGAATAGGTGCTCAAGCAAATTCATTATTAAAAACAGCCTTGATCAAATACCTATATAAACATAGAGTTGACTGAGTGGCTAAGGTTAAGGAGTTAGGGAATGAAGTCGAGCAGAATGTCCTCACATGAATAACAAAATGATGGTGAGTGTGTGTGTGTGTGTGTTGATTTAAAGCCTCCTTACAGTGCACTTTCCCCCCAGGCTCTTTCAGAATTGTGCTATTGCTAGGGAAACTCACCATGTGAGTGACTTACTGTATACCTCAACTCACTCTAAATCTTGTTTTTCTTTCCCTCTCCCTCTCCGTTCCCACTCTCCCTCCATTCGTTCTTTTGTCTGCACCCTTCCTCCATCTCTCTCTCTCTCTCTCTCGATCTTTCTCCCCCTGCTCCCTCCAGGGCCGGTCCCTATAAGCACACGATGCGAGTTACTTAAGAGCACCACCACCCCCCCCTCCCCCTCATGTCAAAGTAACATTCTAATGTTGACAAGGTGTCACGGAGATGGGCCTAAAACCTGTAATATGCCTCTGGCTGCAAAAAAAAAAAAGGGTGCGAAAACACCTCGAGTGAATAAGGAGCAGCGAGCAGACACTTGTTTCCTCGCCATTCCAAACAGGTTCATGTTGTGGAGGCGAGGCTTTGTTCATTGTCAGCAAATAAGTAACGTGATGCTCGGAGTTGCTAGCTGTTTTTTCCCCCCCTATTAACCCTTTAAGCTCTAATCTTTTTTTGTATGGTTCAAAGCTCAAGCAGCAGGTGCCACAGACAAGTGCCATACGATATCGGCAAGCCGGGACCCGACGGAATCATTTGAGATGCAGATCGGCACCGCGTGTCAGTATGATATGTCTTATGAAACCTGTGTTGCGGAACCTTTGTGTCATTTTACAGCGCGTGTAAAATACGCACATATTACAAATAAGTATTATGGCAACATATTAGAATAATGTAAACTGTTCACCGTTACATTTTCCTTTTGGACCAAGTCAGCAGACACCAGATTGAAGAACTCCGGTATACTGCACCATACGGAGATGAATCGGCATTGTGAGATCGTGTTTGGCAGGAGCTCGAATGTAACGGATGTTCATTTATATGTAAAAGTACCACACTCCAGCTTTAATACGCAGTAAACATTATGTTGTGAATCTACTTAGGACGTTGTATCTACGCCTTATGATAAGCCATACTCGAATATGTCTCCGAAACTGTTGCAGCAGTTTTTGGGGTCCGAGCGCTGAGCCGCGCACCTCCAACATTTTGTCACAACGCGGACGGGGCAGCACAGACCGTGGTGCAGTGATGGGCGAGCTACAGGTCCTAGAAGTGCAGATAAGCCCATTCTAATTTCACAGCGCTTTAAAAAAACCGAGTGCTTTGAAGAAATGTTGGCTGAGATAGTCAGAAAATAGAAAAAACCTTTATGATAGCTCAAGCCATGACTATAAGGATGTGCACATTAGGGGTTTCACAGAATAGTCGACTACCAAGACCACTGGTCGACACTGTGCATCGTTGTAGACTAAACGTTCATCATAGCATCAGAGTGCATCATAGTAGGCTATTCAGAGCTTTTGAGATGGCCTTCAAACGAGCAAAGGTGTGGTGCTTTGGTTGTTGTTGAACATAGCTTCGTTTAAACAATAATTTTCTATGTTATGCCATGTTAAATAAAACAGAATTTAAGGTATTTCGAAAAGGAAAGACCTTATACCGAATTTTCCCACGGGATAATAAAGTATTTCAATTCAATTAATAAAGTATTTCAAAAAAACCTACCTCCAGGTTGGTCCTGCCTACATTAGTTAACCCTTTACTGGTTGTATTTGAGACCTTTTTGATGAGAAATGATCCTTGTTATTGGTTGATGTTTTTGGGAGTAGTCGATGACTACTAAAACGCAGTCTTCGTGAATGCCCTAGTGCACATGGCCTCAAACTCTTTAAAGGAGATCGGTGATTTTCTAAAGATGGATCTAAAGTGTGTAAAAAAAGAAGAAAAAAGCCTTTGTCACCAGGAGCCAGTGTGCCACCGATATTCACACGTCTGTCTTGGCTAATGGTGTTTTGTGAAACACTGGGACACTGAATCAAATTTCCATTGAGTAGGCCCATATGTTCTTTACCCCTCTTCTAGCTTTACGAGATGTAGGGTAGTTTAGACGACCGCAAACGCCTAGGCCTATAACATTACCCCAAATAAAATACATGTACAGTATCATTCATCAGGAAAAAAAAATAAATTACTGCTTAATTCCAGTCAAGTTGTTTAAGTAGGGCAGATCGCTTTAGCACCTCGCGATTCAAAGGAATCCCAGCAGACGATTCAAGGGAATCTCAGCCATGGGAGTGCCAGTATCAGCCTTCGTCACTGGGGAATACCTCATCCTCCGCCCACGCCTTTATATTTAATCTGGTGAGCGGAAGAGAATGGTGGAATTACCCCCGCTCATGTGTTTTCAATAAGAAACTGAAACCGTTTCCATGCAAAAGAAACCAATAGTCTATTCCATTCCTAATAGAAAATATTGTATCAGAATATTTATTTACCCCTCAGCAATAGGCCTCGATAGTAGGTCGTTGGTGACAGCTGCACAGCAGTGTGATATCAGACATTCAGGAATTATTTTTGCAGCAAAGTTACGGCTAATGAACTAAATTCAGCAATGTCCATGTAGATTTCTTTGTTTGTTTTGTCGGTAGCTTTCATTTTGATGACCTAGCTACTGTGCATATTTGGCCTACCTTTCAGAGGATGATAATGAGTTACTCTACTGAACTGGTTATCACTTTGCATTTATCTTTTAGGTGCCCGAGCAGTTAAGAGTTTTTGTCACCCAATATTATTATGATTGTGTGGTGATGGTCTATCCTTTTAAATGTTCTATTTACATAGAATGATGCGTGAAAGGAAAATGAATGAGGTTAATGATAAAGAGTTTGTTCAGCCAGTATTGAGAGATGGCAGGCTACATAAATCATTATTGCTGTAGGCATTATCTGTCAACAATATCTACCTATAGCATATTAAATGAATGTGAATCTAAAACAGGAAAAGCCTTAGACACCATTTACAGCAATCACTATAATACACTAGTATACAAAATATATACTAGTAGCCTACTTTAAGAAATCATTTTTCAAATTTTTTTATTTTCACACAAATCACAGACAATGTTTAGGTACTCACAAATTTCTTATGATTTCAGACCCATTGCAATAGCCTTCCGGATCCATTATGTGACCTGCCATCACCAGATCCACGTTCCCCTCCATCTGCCTTTTGTACCATCTCTGAAGAGGAGCCGAGCAGCCTTCCCTCCACTCACCTCTGTGGCATCCACGTCTTCGTCTGCTGTTGCTCCGTTCTCATCCACCCCGTGCCCTGCCTACCTCCATCCACTGCACGTGCCCTTGGATCAATCCACCTCTACCGCACGCACCCCTGCCGCCAACCGTCCCACCGCCACTCGCCTGCCCCGGTGGCCTTCAAAGAGGTAGGGCCGATCAAGATGTTTCTCTACTGCAGCGACTAGAGACAGTCGGATCAGCGCAGAGAGGGGCCACCATGGACGATGAGGCAATGAGGTTTTGCGTCAGTGCCACTGATACTCTCCCTCAGTCCTGTCCATGGTTCTGTCTGTCTGTACCAGCCGTGATTCCTACAATTCTGATCAGATTAGGATGAAACTTCGCACATAGGCGACAAGTATTTTTTTTTCGATTAATTTCCACCATTGCCCATTTAAATCAATAATGAGGTTAACATAACCACAAGAGGGCGCTACTACACAACGCCTCGCCGAGCCTAATACGTTAGACCCATGGAACGTACGCAAGCTAGCTCTCCATTGTAATCAGCTCTCTCGTATTGTAGGTGAAATACCTATGCATTAAAAAAAAAAATTATTCCGCAGCAAATCTCCTAAATTACGTCAATATTGTGCTGTCAGCACAGTTTCGTGTTTGTAGGTTCAGTATTTAATGTTCGCTATTGGCCAAAATTGTCCTCCAGGAAATGCCCATGTGAAATGTGTATTATTAGTTGAGAAAGCTATATATGAAATTGATAATTTTTTCCAGCCAATGTCTTAGTTACAATAAAATTGTGTATTAACTAAGCAGTGTTGTGTTTAAAAGTGAAGTATTCAGAACGTTCACTATTTGGCCAAGATGGTGAGGTGCGTTCAACAAGGCATTATGTTTGCAAACGTTAGTAAACGGTAAGGAGAGGTAGTGCTTGGCCAACGGAAATGACATCACAGCTACTGGAGTCCGATATGGCTGTCATGACTATTATTTTACTGTTTGTTCAAGTTGTGCATTTCTTCCTCTCTCCCCTTCATCATTGTTTTAGCTTGCTGCCTTTTATAAACAGCCTAGCTGACATTACCAGTGGCATCCACCAATGACAGTGAATAAAAGGACAAGACTTTCTTTTGCATGGATTAGTTTACCGGGTGCAGGACAGACGAGGAATTCATCCAGTGGGAAAGTTGGATTTTGCCAGCAAAAATTCTCGTGAGGTGTCTTGCTCCATGGCAGAGATGAAATATAGCTCTATCCTCCAGTAATAACACATTTTCATAGTAGGTGTATATAGCTGATGTTACCCAGATGAGTAGGCTCACACAGGTGTAGGTATCTCTCTGAATGCCCTTCTAGTTGCCGTTTGTTATCACATTGTCAAGTGACTTTCGAAGCCCCGCCCTAATGATAAAATGCATTTCTCTGTCATTTCAAAATTAATATTTAAGAATGTGAAGTCTTGTTCATTAAGTAAAATGCTGTGTTGTGTGAGTGGGCAGCAGGAGAAAATAGGCTGGCGAGTTCCGTTGTAGGAGACCTCTTCTGATCACCTCGTCCGGCCAGGACACCTGTCCCTCTGGTGACATTAAAGTCATTCCTGACGGTTTTCGGCCCAAGAGCTGGATGAACAGAGACAGCTGAGGTCTCCATGGGTGTTTCATAAGAAACAAAGAGGCAGGAACAAAAGGGTAGAAACTGAAAATGGTGACAGCCTGGCTGACTAGCAAAAGAAACACAAGGAAAAAAAGGAATAAACTAATCTACAAACACAAGGGGACAAACAAATGGCCAGCGACAGAAGGTACAGACTTCCCAGATAAAACAGTAGACTGACAGGAGACAACCAACAGAAAACAATGAGCCGACAAACTGAACAGAACAAGGGGAACTCAAATACACAGAGACAAATGACAGAATGAGAAACAGCTGGGGTGATTACAACGAGAGACACCTGGGAGGAGAAACAGACAAAGAACTAGAGAAACTAGACAGGAGATAAACTGAACATAGAACTACAAAACCTAGACAGAAACACAATACAAAGAAACATGATACAAAGAACTAAACATGAAACACAACTAGACTAAAAAGGAAACATGAAACACTAAACAACTAGAAGAAACAGGGAATACATAAACAGGAGAGAGAGACAGAGAGAGCTGGGATTAAACAGACAAGAGGGGAATAATTGTCCAAGGAGAGAAGGCAAGGGGAAAAAGGGCAGTCCAAGGCATGGAGACATAGAGAGTGGCTGAAGGGTAGACCAATCACACTTAACTACAATATCTTACTGTCATGTATTTACTACAGATGAACAATATTCATACATTAGTTTTGCTGCAACAACCTTTTTTTTTTTTTCTTTGTGAAAGGGTTTTCTTGGTGGTCCAAAGCTCACTGTATGAGATATTTGTAATTTGACATTTTTACCAAAGTGGAATGTTATGGCTTCAAAACGTATTTTTAAATTGTTCCCAAGTCATGCTGACAAAGATGTGCGAGTTAGTTTAAATAGTTTTTATTAAGCGTTGCTACGAACTCTGAACTTTTCAAAAGTCAGTAAATACCTCAAATGACAAATATCTTACACCGTGAGCTTAGCTTCTGGAAATGGTTAGAGGTAATGTGATATATTTGGGGTGACTAGTTAAGGGAAATCAACGCTTATTGATGGCGATCGGTATGGTCCTTCACAGTACTTGAGTAAAAATACTTAGTTACTTCCCACCATTGCGCCCATATTTTAAGTGGTAAAAATAGTTTAACCATGAGATGCATAATGTCTCCCCAGGTAGGCTATATCTCTACCTGGCCTTTGGGGTCGTGGCTGCATCGGTGTGTATTAGGTAGAAGAAGAAAAAAAGTGCATCAAAAAGAGTGATGACTGTGAAAGCCTTCTTTGGGTGAAACTCTGCCAAGTCAGCCAAGGACTATCCATCTTTCTGCCAGGATGCCAAATGAGTTCTCCATCACTCATCTGGCCCAGCTGTGATGGTAGTTGTAGACCTGCTGGTCTTCTGCGAGGGTGGCACCTGTAAATAATAATATTGGGATTGTAAAATTAGGCAATCATTTATTGTAAGAGGCTTGATTCATTCTATGAGACAACTGCACAACTGGATACGACCACTTAGGTTTAAACAACACTGAAAATGATAGTAACAGTAAAATCATGGGAACAAAATTGGGGATGTTAATGATTAATCAATCAATTTATGGTCGTTAAGAATTTGATATATCACGTGGAATTTGATCGATCTAACGTTGGTGTTAAATAAAGGTTATGAACGTGTAGTGCTGTCTTGACTTAGAGACGTGTCAGTCCTTTAACGTTAACGGTGCTTTGCTAAATCTGTTGCGTCAGCAACTTAGCACCCCTTGTCACTGCTCTGTAGCACCGCTTCTATATGGGCTTACTGTAACGTAGCCTTCGCCTTTCCTTGTTAATTCGCCTCAAACACAAAGTATTTCAAAACAGCACTCGTTGTAGGGTTAGAGTAATAGATGCTCTTATAACCACTACAGATTTAAACAAAGAGCCTTAATGCTTAATGTGTGTTTATGTACATTAGTCGTGACAGTAAGAACGCTTTTGTTATCTAAAAGGCCACTGCAGGTTGGACTTTTTAAGCTTCGATTTAGTTTCCATGAGCAAATCACAAAAGGACAATCCAGCCCCCAGTTAATTTGAGCAGTTAGCTCTTTGACCAGCAAGCCCGCTATTTCATGCTACAAGCTAATATCCTGAGTTGACACCAAACGGCCCGTTCCTATTTACTTCTGTCCTCTTCCATTTGCAAACAAATTGGCTTTTTACATAAGCACAACCAGCCGCCAAAAGTGAATTTTAGCAAAAGTGCCCTTTACTGAAGCCCGGCCAACTCGGAGCATAAGAGTAATGGCTTTTTAAGCTTAATGACCTCAGCCTTGCATAACCAAATGTTTATCAACCTCTCATTTATCAAGGAGCTAATCCATGGAGCCTTAATGGATGATTTTTGAAACCTGTGCTAAATGAGGTGGTTTGTTATTTAAATCTTTGGCTAAATGTAGGGAGGGAGAAAGTTGTTCTGTTTATTTCCGCAGAGCCAGTGTTTGCCTCCCATTTGTTTAT
>OMKL01139000.1:0-11828 GCA_900302295.1 Parasudis fraserbrunneri | reverse complement strand
TTCCAAGGCACCTTGGTCAGTTCAGTTGCCTTTGCAGTGCAATACACACATATGTAGGCCTAATGTATTTACAATTACTATATCAGGGATATTAACATTGTGTTAGCAACATTTTAACACTGTACATCTCTATAAAATGAGGAGATATTATTACCATGCCATGTTACTACAGTATAATCGCCACTAACATTATTGTTTAAAAAATAAAAAGAATTTGGAATGTAACACAACCTGAAAAGAAAAAAAAGTTCCAAGGCATTAAATTGGCTATGGTGAAAATCTAAAATATTTAATCTGATAACACACACACACACACACACACACACACACACACACACACACACATTCACACATCACATTCACACACTACCCGATCACAATGACAGCACGCTCATGATAATAGTCTGGTCGTCAGCCTCTACTGTATAAACTAATATGCTCATTATGACTCTGTTTACCCAACATATCCGGTATTAAAAGAACATTTATTTCCTTATCCCCTTTCATCCATTGGATGAAGTCTAATGACCCACACAAAGATGATTGGCAACACTCGATAGAGAGAGAAAAGAAATGTGGAGGACGGCGAATAATCGCCCAGCTGGGCACGCTAGCTGCAATTACCCCATCTGAAGTCCGTCAATTATGCGGGGGAAAGCTGACGCTCACAATGCCCCCAGCGCTGCTGCTGAATCAATACATAATTGTCATAATTATTGTCCTGGTGTTGTTTGTGGACCCCTTCCGAGACTCCAGAAAAAGAGAGGGAATTGAATAAACACGGTGCACTGAATGGCAGGAGGTATATCGCCTCGTCAGGCACGACATTTCCGAACAAAAGGTGGGTTCGATACCTGGTGGGAGCTCAATAGTCGGGGTCGGCTCAGTGGCGTTGATGGCTCAGTCTGGCTGTGGGGATCCAGGGGGAACCTGGCGTCACCCCTGTGCTCCCAGTTCCCACACCTTTACCTCAGGAGGTTGTAGAGGAAAATAGCGGTTCCACCTACCCAGTTCATGAATGATTTTACATTTGCTACATTTGTGGGTCTAAATTTCCCGGGGAAAATCATCCGGTGCACCGGAAGTCGCAAGCAGCAACAGCAGTTTTTTGGATATAGAAGACAAAGTCATTAGTAAGCAACTTTTCAAGATGGAAAAAAGTAAATGCTGTGCAAAAACACAACAGCAATGATCGCTTATCACTGATAGATGTCACCAAAACAAAACAAAAAATGAATTTGTGGATTTGTTCTTCTTGCCCATAGACCTCTTCAATGATGGTCCTACAGTTGGACAGATTAGGAACCTTCGAATTCTTACTGTCCCTTTAATATACAGTGTAAAGGGTTTCCAAATGCCTCAAGGCTGCTGTACAGTACTCAAGGGTACAGGAAAAGAGAAATGGTAGTTCGGGAACCTTTCTCCCTGGGCTGTTTCAATCCATCAATAATAGTCTGGTTTAACAGGGAATGACACAGGGAAACAGACATTTGGAGGGATGAGAAGGATGGATATCAGTTTATCTCGATCCTTATTCGGGCCTGTTGTGTCTCTGCCCCTGCTCAGACAGAAAAAGTCTCTTGTGGCTTTAGAACACAATTAGTTTGTTTTCTTTGGGACTCTTTTCTTTGGGATATATTCAATTGTACAAGAAATTAATGTTGTGGTTTGTTTTTCTCTATAGGCTTATTGACTCTCAGAGGGTTAAGGATAGTTTTTGGATAGAAATGCTTCTTGAACACTTGACACCTTGAATCTTATCTCATTTGCAACCATCACTGGGGAACATTAGTTTTTAAAAAAGCTTGTTACTTGTTACCACAGAAAAATAAAATGAAATAAAAACACATCACTGCTGTTGGGTGAAAACCTTCCAACTCCAAAAGGGTAAACCTCTCAGGAACTGAGAAAACCAACCTAATTTTTAGATTGACACTGGTGTATTTAAAAAAAATGTACATTGGGTTTTGAATGGGTTTCATGATCCTTAGGGTCAAGAAACTTTCTGACAACATAGAGAACCATATTAACTTTCAATTTTGACCAAAATTGGAAATACAAGGCTTTTGCCCAGCAGCAGCACATAGAGCATTCTAATTTGTTACTTAGTAATATGTTATCCCCAAATGTTTCCAACAACCTGCTGCACAGAAGCAACATCCACAGATGTAACAAATAACTAGCTAATTCTCCATACATCTCTGGATAAATGTCATGTTCCCACTCAATGTTCATCCTTTTATGTCACGCATCACTTTCAAGAAAGAGCAGGACAGGAAAACAAACACAGCAAGAAATAGGCTTCATCTTTAAAGATTCAAATCGGTCCCATGCTAGAAAATAAGCTTTAACCGGGTGGAAAATCTCTGTGGTTTATGTCTTAATGTCAGTTGGCTTTATCTTCCTTCCTTCCTGCTCTCTCTGTCCCTCTCAATAAAGGAAGGCCTGCCGCTGTCTGTACCTCGGGCTACATCAGCGCTCTTTAGCATTTCCAGTCCCTGTGTGTTCAGCACAGGGGCAAAGTCAGGCCGGGGCCCCTGTGCCTCCACTGCACCATTGCAGGGTTCTTGTCTGTGGCAGCATGTGGCTCAGGCTCCATGGTTAATCCCTTTAACCCCCCCCCCTCTCCCTCTCTCTCTCCCTCTCTCTCCCCTTGCCTCTGGGTGCTGTACATCACTTCACAATCATGTTAGCCATCAAACCCTTAAGCCACCAGGGGCACAAAATCACTTGATGCTGTTGTTGCTGAGGCAAGGGACAGACAGACAGACAGACAGACAAGCAGACAGGCAGACAGGAAAACAATCTGTAGGTCTCTCTCTCTCTCTCTCTTTCTCTGTCCCTTTTTTTTTTTCAACAATCAGAATCTAATTTGTGAGGAGCTGTGGAGATTGGATTGAGCTGATAAAGTGACTTAATTTTCCACAGCTGACTTTTCTGTGGTCTAACCTTTGTGTTAACCCCTCCGGAAGAGGCTTTCATGTACTTCATGTCAGACTTCACTACAGTGTGCTCTGTCTCTTGTTGTATTGCACCTGACTGCAGTTACATGGCATGTTACCAAACAGCCCCCCCCCCAAGCCACAAAATGAAGAACATGGTAGAATATTCATCAATGGGGGAAAAACCTTTGAGAAAAGCATATTCACATGACTTGAATTTAAGATGGATTAAAGGATATATGCACAGTGGAATCAGGACATCAACCGTTTTGATTATATATTTTCATTTTCTCCTTTTCTGACAGTAATTTTCACATTTTCAAAACTTCTTATGACCACCTGCTATCAGAAGGTCTCATTGAGTCATGGTGTCCTACTCAGTCAACCCTGCGCTACCAGTGGCCAGTCTGTTGTAATTCCATCATTTCTTTTTTTCATTGACAAAACGGACCCATGCTTTAGCTCTGCCTATTTTATAAACCTATGTGGATTTTCCCCCCCAGCAAATCTGTTAATTACATCAATATTGTGCTGTCAGAACAGTATTATGTTTGTAGGTGAAGTCTTTACCTACCTTGTTTAACAACTAGGAAATGCCCAAGAGAAAGTTGTATTTATTTGAAATCTAGTAATCCATGCACAGAAATTTTTTTTTTTCCAGCGAATTTCTTAGTTACAGGATTGTGTATTTAAAATGATCACATTGCCGAAACAAAGGGTTTGTTTATAGTGGCTCCTTGCTGCCCGCTAGTGGTCAGAAAATAATTATTGCAGATAAAATCATCTAAGCATCTGAGATTTTTGATAACTCTATGTGACTGCAACAATTAAAAGGACAGTGACAAAGAGCAAGGCCATTCAGGCATAAGAATTGTATTTCTTATGACGTTCTGATGAAGGCCATATAGACCAAAAGCTCATAAATAAAGTTATGTTCAGTTATGTCTCATAAGTTGTTGCAGCAATTTTTGGGTTGACACCATTTGTTACACAGATTTGGTGCAAGATTCTACCACTTTTGACCACTCGAGAATTGATAAACATGGTCAAAAATCCCTCCAAAACACCACATTAAGACACCAAGACCTTGAGGAACACCATAGAAAATCCGTGCTGTGATTTGGTATCAAAAACATCTGACATTTGGAGATTTCTGTAAGAATAGCATTTCTGGCTACCCTTCAGATATATTGAGGTGAGAGGTCAAGGGACCCCTTTGAAAATGGCCATGGCAGTTCTTCCCTCGCCAAAATGTAGCCTAACTTTGGGGCATTACTTAGCCCCATTCCCGAGAAGCTAGCATGACAGTGTTGGTACCAATGGATACCTTAGTTTGTCCAGTTTCAGATGATACCACCAAAAATGAGCATGCTACAGCCTCTGAAAGACAGTCCTACCAGCAGGGGGAAAGGGCACTTTTTGACTCTGAGGGCAAAAGGGCAGGGGCTCAAGCCCCCCTTGGGCCTTATCTGTGCACATGCCTGTATGGTAACATATAAAGGACAATATGAACACACAAATGTACATATGGAACAGTGCAGATGACATCAGTGTAGAATTAGTGTGCAGAATCAGTATTGTCTGATCTACTCAAGAACATGTAGCAAATATGTACAGAATATGAACAGATAATGTGCAAATACCTGCTCCAAGGTATTTGCACATTATCTGTATAGTGATACACTACTGTATACACATACATAGTATATGTGTTACGCTAAGGCCTAAAGAAATGTGCTTAAAACAAATAAACCTGAACAGCCTATATTAACAATTTTCATGCGTGTTACAGAATTAACTTCAACAGCTTTCTGCGACAATTAGAGGCTAAAGTCAGCTACCTGACTTGCAACAAAAGTTTATGCATATGAAATTTACCAATGGATTAATAATAACTGCATATCAGGGATTAATACAGTTGGAATTTAGTCTAGGAACCTGCTCCAGCTGCCAAATTTTCTTTCAATGGTTGCCTTACTGACACTTCCCCATGTATTGGTCATTGGAAATCAATGTAATTTCCCCTGATAATTCGAAACCACACGAAAATAGCTTTTATAATGCCATTTGCTTCGTTGAATAAGAATGAAGTCAAATAGGACTGTGTGTGCTGGATGCTGTGCGTTGGTTGATAAGGGGGACGAGAGCGCTTGACGTCAGGAAGTACAAATAAATGACTCCCCATAAATAAGAGAGGGGACAGGGCGTCTGCTTGGAAAAAAAAAGAAAAAGGCTCTGCGCGCACAGTACAGCCAACGAGGTCCAGGAAGCGGCAAAAACGAAAGTCATTCACACTCTCTCTTCTAAACCCATAGAAGTAACCTAAACATGCCGATTTCAAGCAATTCCACGTCCTCCACGAAGAGTATCCGCAGGGCAGCATCCGAACTGGAGAGGTCTGATTCTGTGACGGTAAGAAATACTAATGGATTGAATTTTATATCAAGACATATTTTAGACTCTACTGGTTAAGAATATTCAGTCTTAGATTATCCTAATATAAGTTGTGTGTGTCGTTGCTTATTGAGGGGATGATTAAAAGGCTTTTCTAGTATGCATGGAGAGCCTGTCGAGATCACCTTTACGCACGGGCGGTGCGCAGTGCGCACACGATATTACCGTGATAGGACAATGTAGTTAGAGATAAAACAAAACAAGAGACAAGAGTATGTGGCTGTTATGTTTCCCACTGAGATTTAGCTATGCCATAGGTTTACGTAGACTGCATTGGCATTCTAATGCGCATTTGGAGATGTAAAGCGCTCCCATCTGATATCCAAAAGGTAAGCAGTTTTTACCAACTACTGTGGTCGTCTGCGTTGTGTCTGTGTGTTCTAAAATAAAAGCGCTTACAAGGATAATCTCAAAACATTTGCAGGATTTAGGACTTTGATTTCTTTTTGGGACAGTCTTCAAGGTTTATCGGCAGACGGCAAAGCTTGATCGAGGATGCACGCAAAGAGAGAGAGGCAGCCGCTGCAGCGGCAGAGGCTGCGGAAGCGAACGAACAGATCGTATTTGAGGAAGAGGATGGAAAAGCCCTTCTCAACCTCTTCTTCACTCTAAAGACATCAAAGACTCCTGCACTGTCTCGCTCACTCAAAGTTTTTGAGGTAAGATAAGACGTTCGTCTCCACAGCTATATTTTCTTTCTTTCTTTCTTTCTTTCTTTCTTTCTTTCTTTCTTTCTTTCTTTCTTTCTTTCTTTCTTTTTAAATGTATAGTACAATCAAACCTTCATTGATGTTTTAGACTGAAAATTTTGTAGTTGGGAAATATCGGTCAGATAGGCTAAAATAGGGTATATCTGGTAATTTCCCCAATACTAAAATACAATACCAAGAAACGTGCTAGATATCAATGCAAAGTGACTTTTTTTGGATGGCTTCCAAAATGGACAAATTACCTGCAGAAGAGCAAATATGTACACAGTATAAACAGATAATGTCCATATAACTTGGATTAGGCTACTGATATTGACCTAGTATATGTGTTTAAGTATGTATATGTATTTTAACATTGTGCTAGTAACATTTTAACACTATATAAAGCCTCTGAAAGATAGTCATGGAAAAAAGGGCACTTTTTGACTCAGAGGGCAAAAGGGCAGGGGCCTTTCGTTGGTGTTTTAGACAAAACATTTGGTAGTAGGGGATATCGCTCCGATAGGCTAAAATAGGGTATCGGTATCTGAGAATTTCCCCAGTACTAAAATACAATAATAAGAGATGTGTAACATGCTAGAAATCAACGCAAAGTGACTTAATTTGCTGCATTTTAACACATAGAAGCATGTTAGATCTCTCTCATGTAGAAACATGGAATATATATCTCAATAATTTTTGTCTAATGACCCCAAACTAATGGTCTATGACTATACTGTTCAGTAAAAGCCATGGATCGGAGCAGTAACCCATACTGAAAATGTTTTTCTCTGAATCAGTATTAGCAGTGAAAAAGTGGCATCGGTACATCCCGAAAAGGTATTCGACTGTGTGAAGAGGGAGAAAACACTCTAGGAAAATTGGGTTTGGAATATTCTAAATAATTTGTAAATATATTTATTAAGGGGAAAACCATTTGATGGGAGGAGTAATTGAGGAATTGATGTCAGATTCTGTGACTTTTAAACACAAGCCCCTCATCACCACTTACATTTCCAAGGCACATTGGTCAGTTCAGTTGCCTTTTCAGTGCAATACACACATATGTAGGCCTAATGTATTTACAATTACTATATCAGGGATATTAACATTGTGTTAGCAACATTTTAACACTATACATATCTATAACATGAGGAGATATTATTACCATGCCATACAGTATAATCGCCACTAACATTATTGTTTAAAAAATAAAAAGAATTTGGAATGTAACACAACCTGAAAAGAAGAAAAAAAGTTCCAAGGCATTAAGTTGGCTATGGTGAAAATCAAGAATATTTTATCTTGAACCTCTTAACTGCAACAAATAAATGTGGGTGAAATCCTCCTCAACAGACTCCTTTGTGAATTCATGCATCTAGTCTATCCCTCTCAGTTTCCTTATTTCTAGTCTCTTCTCCTCTCTCTCTCTCTCTCTCTCTCTCTCTCTCTCTTTCTCTCTCTCTCTCTCTCTCACACACACACACCACCACCACCACGCACATACAGCTTTGTGTTACATAATCCCATTCCTCTCTCCTTATCTCTCCATATATCGAACCCTTTCCATCTTCCCAGAGAAGAGAAAGTAGTAGGCTACAGCTGTGTGTGTGTGTGTGTGTGTGTGTGTGTTTCATCTGTGTGGATTTTTCTACAGACGTTTGAGGCTAAGATCCACCACTTGGAGACGCGGCCATGCAGGATGCCTAAGGACACACTGGAGGGTCTGGAGTACTTCGTCCGCTGTGAGGTGCACCTCTCAGACGTCAGCACACTCATCAGCTCAATCAAGAGGATCGCAGAGGACGTCAAAACCACCAAAGAGGTCAAATGTAAGGCCTTTTAACTGTTATTATTCTCATGATTATTGTTGTTGTTGTTGTTGTTATTATTATCATTATTATTATTATTATTATTATTATTATTATTATTATTATTATTATTATTATTATTATTATTAGATGTCTGTTATCATTTAAAGAAAAATCTAACTTTTGTAGAGGTTATATCAAAAGACCAACAAGTTATTATTTCTACAATATCTTTCGCCTCTGCTAGTTCACTGGTTCCCAAAGAGAATAGCAGAGTTGGACAAATGCCACCACCTTGTCACAAAGTTTGATCCAGACTTAGACCAGGATCACCCGGTGAGTAAACACCTTAGTCAGCAGTCTGCATGCTGAGATGGACATTCTTATTAGGCCTACTCTATTTAAGGATAATGCCAGTGTAATTTAATTTTTATTCTTATTGTCAACATGGCCTACTAAAAGACCACAATGGATTTGTTCTACTCTCAATATTTGTCCTACCCTTAGGAGCTCTTAACCAGGAAGCCATATGTTCCCACAGCTTGCAAACACATATTTCCAGCTATACATATCATAATGTATTATCATGAAAAACAGGGGCATTGTAGTTATTACAAAATGTCCTTCAAATGGCAACAAGCTCCATTGATCTATTGATGTGCAGTAGTAGCTAAACAGAACAGCGTAGTCAGTAACTTACAGTTACACTGGCCTTATCCTTCAAGGTATTGGATAAATCTGTTAATATCTATCTATCTATCTATCTATCTATCTATCTATCTATCTATCTATCTATCTATCTATCTATATATCTATATATCTATCTATCTATTTATCTATATATCTATCTATCTATCTATCTATCTGGCTGTCTGTCTGCCTGCCTGCTTGCCTGTCTTTCTGTCTAACTAACCTCAGTGTTTGACATACAGTATGTGTTCTACAGGGCTTCACAGATCCTGTGTACAAACAGAGGAGGAAGATGATTGCAGATATTGCCTTCAGATACAGATAGTAAGATACAAACCCTTGTCTCTGTGTATAGTTTACCACTGTCCCAATGTACAATATAGATTATGCTGAAATAAAAACTTTGATAATACATTTGCTCTGATAACACTTTTGAGAGTTATCTGATAAGTAAGAAGGTCAGATCCAGTATTCCTGACGTCAGAGCCATCCCTAGATTTTTGGGGGCCCTAGGCAAAAAAATATTTGGGGGCCCTTTTAGATCTAAGTACCAGAAGGGTCCAGCCATTTAGATATTTTGCCATTTGGTTTAAATTATGTTTGACATAATTATTGATGTTTCGAGGGGCCCTCTGATTAGCTGACCAATTAAGTAACTAAGAGGGCCTTGATTAAATAATTCCACTATTAATTCAGCTGTCATACTCAGATTAATTTTTTTAGATGTATCTTTCAAAACAAAAGTTTCTGATTAGTTGGGGGCCCTATTAAGGAAGGTGGGACCCTAATCGCAGTGTCAGATCTGTCTACTGGTCAGGTCGGCCCTGTCTGGTGATTTTTGATATTGATTCTGCACCCTCTTAGTTGATTAATCGGTCCGTTTGGTCTCAGTTGATTAAGAATTTGTGAATGGTAAGTACATTCTTGTATGCACATATTCAAAGAGCCCTTCGGGATGAATGTACTGTATGTGAGCTTATGTGAGAAACACAACATTACAGATTTGTCAATGAAATCAACTTATCGATTAGTTGATAAAGTCCTATGACTATTAATTGACAAAGAATTTCTTCAGCAGAGGACAGCCCTAACTGGTTATTTCTCACTCTTGTTCTCAGTGGGGAGGCCATCCCTAAAGTAGAGTACACAGAGGAGGAGATTGGCACATGGTAAGTGTAAGCCTTTCTGTGGCCAATTACACCATATTGAATTGTTATTCAACCAAGTCTTTTGTACATGTGAACCCTGTTACACTAATGAGCAAAGATCCCAAATTCCTGTTTAATATGAATCCTCTATTTGTTTGGTAAGTTTACTCACACCAGACACATCTGTGTGTCCAATTAAGGACAGTACATCTTGTTTTACTTTTGTATACACCATGTGTTCAGAAGTAACAACTGTTCCGTCATCATACGTTGATAACTAGAAGAATGCACTCAGTAGAGTGAAAATGAAAGTCTCGGTTTGATATCAGACCTTCAGTTACCATGTACTCCAATATGATGACCATCGCTTGGATTGTCTCATAAGTCTTTGTCCATACCTCTACCGGTATATCATTATTGAAAAAGAATTCCTCTGAATATCGTGATATAATAGCATATTATTAGTGAAAAAAGTCCTTCTGAATATTGTGATGTACCAGTGTATTATTACTGAAAAAAGTCCTGAATATTGTGATATACCAGTATATCATTATTGAAAAAAGTCCCTCTGAATACCGTGATATACTGGCATATCATTATTGAAAAAAGTCGCTCTGAATAATACCAGTATATCACTATTGAAAAAAGTCACTCTGAATAATACCAGTATATCATTATTGAAAAAAGTCGCTCTGAATAATACCAGTATATCATTATTGAAAAATGTCCCTCTGAATAATACCAGTATATCATTATTGAAAAAAGTCCCTCTGAATATCGTGAATTTTTTTCCAGCCCTGTTTGAACACATGATATTATGAAACATAATACAATATGTATTGTCCTAAAGGACACTCACCAGATGTGTTTAATATGATCCATCCTTTTAAAGAGACTATGAATGTGCTCAGCTTATAAACCCCCCTGCTGTGTCAATATCAATGTGTCCATTTTGCTCTTCAGTGCGTCAGTTTTGTTCCATTTTTGTGGCACATGTTTGTGAGTCAGAAGGTTTTGATTCGCCTTTCATGGTTATTTACCAAATTACTTACAGATGGAGGGTGCTATCAGAGCAATCTAGACAATAGCTTTCGATTGTCTGAGTGCAAAATGTCAGGAAGGGCTGAGAGGAAATAGCTTTGATAGTAATGGTTTTCATGTGAATGGATTATCAAATAGCAACGTTGTTTTTGCTTGCCAAAACAGAGTAACAGCCACATGATTTTAAAAGAGAGCAGTGTTTACCAAATCTCTACAGTGAAACCACCAAGCACCTGTTACTAGAGCTGCCTTTCTTAGTACCTCTGCCCAGGTTGATACTATTATTGAAAAGCAAGGTGTTTTCCTTTGAGAGAGATGTAGTAATTCAGTCACTTTTAAGGCTACAGTTGATCTCTATGTGAACATACAGAACACTGCTGCCAAAACTCAGTGAGACACTGACCTCCAATTTTTTTGTTTTTCCAGTTTTTTTTCTTTAAAGACACATGTTTGACAGTTTGATTTCCTCTTTGCCGTAATAACTGTGTTATTATATGATCGCGGTCCTCAGGAGAGAAGTGTACTCCACCCTGAGGGACCTGTACACCACCCACGCCTGCATTGAGCACCTAGAGGCTTTCCGCCTGCTTGAAAGGCATTGTGGGTACAGCCCAGACAACATCCCCCAGCTAGAGGATGTGTCGCGTTTCCTCAAAGGTAACGATGAGACACCAAATGATGGAAAGAAATGGTAGATAAGGATGGATAAGGAAAACATATAGTAGCAAAGACTGCAGTAGTTTGAATGTAGGATGACAGTTAGTTGAAATCTCAAACATAAAAAAAAGTTTTCTTCTCATTCACTCACTAGCGCTCTTTCTTCTATCCAACACATACACACACACACATACACACTCTTACACACGCACACACACACACACACACACACACACACACACACACACACACACACACACACACCGATTCATAAATACACACACGCGCGCACACACTGATTCACACGCACACACACACATATACACACACACACTGATTCATACGCATACACACTCATGCGCGCATCCCCACACGCACACACGCATCAGCACATGC
>OMKL01138999.1:0-10797 GCA_900302295.1 Parasudis fraserbrunneri | reverse complement strand
GCTTTACAAATAATTAAGAAAAGAGGCTTGTGGGAGTAGCAGCAAACCTTACCTTGAAAAAGTCTTTCCTTTCAGATGGATTATCAAGCAAAGTCTGGACCAGCTCCACAAACGCCAGCTTTGAATTCTCCACCTTTTCTTCTAGGCCCTGTCATGAAACAAAAAACTCTTCTCATTACACAAAGAACACCAGTATTTTATTTTGAGTGGTCCCAAAAGAAAAAAAACAAAGTTAAATATTGATAGACAGAATATATAAATGGATGCAGCAAGGCAGACAGATGCTGTATTCTACAGATGTTAGCCCACCTCTTCCTGCATGCAGTTTGTTGTCCACTGACGAACAGTGTTTAGGTTGTCCTGGATGGCCTGAGGGTCAAACGTCTCCCCTCTCTGCAACAATTCTAGGGTGAGCTGAGGAACACACACACCGTTATATATTTAGATTAGACCAACAGACATGTTGGTTAGGAATGCACCAACACCGATAATGGAATCAGATATCAGGCCGATGCCTGGTGAAAACAGGGTGTCCGTGTTCTATACTGAGATCTATAATCTGATACGGAGATCAATAAACCAATACAGCGAGTGTAGTATCTTCACTTTATTTTGTAGAGTAGCATGAGACTTATGTACCTGCAGAACTCTTTTGGAATGGCTAAACTGGGGGCTTGATGTTATCCTACCCAGCCTGCCAACACCCTGGCCCTGACCAGACTCTGTCAAAGAGAAAACACTGGGTTTTTTGGAGCCCCCTGCTGGTGGGAGGTCGTTCCATTTGAAACTGATGAAACCACAAAAACACTCCGATTATGGGTCCAATGGAAGCTCTAATTCAAGCTTCCTAGACCGTCACTTTATAGCTTGGCTGTATGGGAGGTCTAGCTCGCTAGGCTATGCTACCACCAGTAACAAAGAACTTGTAACGGAGGTTTAGCTCGCTAGGTTATGCTACCACCACCACAAACAATGAACTTGTGGGAAACTCTGACAGAGTAGTCTTTGACCTTATAATTTCATGGTACACTTTTCCCCCCAATGGGACAGTTGCCTGGTAAAGAAAATTTCAAATCATTCCTTTAACCATGTAAGTCTAAACGTTCCCTCTGTTGTCTCACCCTTGCTCTCAGTGCCAGGATGAGCTGAGCTCTCTGCCTGAAACTCAGAAGCTCTGGGACCATCTGTGTCACCAAACTGATGAACTCTGCCAGTTTTCCATACTGGTCTACACAGCGCTGCTGGGCCACCTGCCACATATATGCAGACATCAGGCGCACCGGTGGGACCAGGAGACGCATGGACGACAGCGGGAGATTAAGACCTACAAATAAACACAGACTGCAGTCAGAGTCAACCCAAGGACAGATGATCAAACCGGAATAGAAGGGACGAGGATATTTTTCGGACTATTGGCGTTTCGGAACAATAGGCCTTCGGAACAACGGCATGGCACCCTGAACACCATCCCGTCGCATACACAGAATGTGGTCCGTGTGAATCTCATGAAAAAACTGAGATATTTTACTAAATATATGTTTTCTGCCAAAACTTTCAAAGGCATTTCATACTATATGACAAGAGCTGACCCCAAGTCGCAGCAATTCATTATTGGATGAGTACACACAAGGCGACAAATTAGAATGCCGCGGGGGTGAGTCGCTCCCCAAGAAATAGCGGCCTTGCACGGAACGTTTGTGTAGTTGTCTTTCTTCCAGCATGGCTGTCTGTAACATAGCAACCATTGTTTTGTACATGGCAATGGAAGAGACAACGGTTGCTATGTGCGTAAACAGCGGTTGCTGTGTTGATATATGAGAAATATATCAAAAAACATGATAATTGCGTGTCTTATTACTGGATCTTGTAAACAAGTCACAGTAGAATAGTAATATCATGCTTTTCCAGTGTTTTACCTACTCTACCACTGCACAAAAATGTGGCATTTTCTCTTGAAAGTGGTTACCAATGGTTACAGGCAGTCATACTGGAAGAAAGAGAACCACACAAACATTCCGTGCAAAGCCTCTCTATCGCATTAAGTAATCTATGTCTGTATATGGAATTCATGCAATGTAGGGTATATCAGCCATTCTATGGCCAATGTCCACGATGACTGCATACCTCGTCCCTTTACGTACCAGAATAAACTATTGGTAAGAGACTGTCTCTGACAATGATACCAAAGACACCGGAAGAAACATAATAATATGAGTATTATACACTCACCGTTTCTCATTCTGGAAGAAGAGCCAGCAGACGGACGGTCCCGTGCTGTGTGAGAACGCGTTTCCAGATATCAGGCAGACAGCTACTGCTAGCTTTTCAAATAAAATGAAAGACTGTGTGCTTCTATGCGTCTCTAAAGTTACCCTATTTTGCTAACGTTAAAAAGCCCGAGTTGCACCTTTCCATGGTCACTTCTCGGCGACTCGATACCCATTTATTAAATCTTGACTGTGGTCACAATCAATTATATGGTCATAACGCAGACGATCTACCCTCGATTGACCATTTAGCCTTGTAATTATTTCCGGTTCGTATTTACAAAATAAAAGCTGCATCCAAACCGTGGGGTCCTGAGACCTCCAGGAGGTCATTAAGCGGGCTCCCAGAAAAATGGGGAACAGTTTAACTTCCCAATTTCATTCGCTAGAAAGTTTAGCCCAATGAGATAATATATGAGTGACCATTCTGATCATAGGCTTCACTTTCTCCAGTGTTCTCTCCTCAACTAGTACAGACAGATATGGTATCAAGATTCAAGAGATTTATATGTCACATATTCATACAACTACGTATCGTGAAATGTTGTTCCGTCATCACTCCCAGGCAGTGTACAATGCGAGTAAAAGAAAAAAAGAAACATTTCAAATATAAAATGTCAAAATATACAAAGTGATTGAACAGTAACTGAAGAATCATGACCCCCAATTTGAGAGTCTGTGACACAAGAAAGGTTGAGGATCACTGATGTATAATTCTATTCCCCACCTCTGGAGCCAATGAGGTCAGTGCTATAAGGTGAACTTTGAAAATCAATCAAATCATTTAAATCACACTTTTCTGGGGGTTTGTTTTGTTTGTGGTGGGGCACGATGTCTGTGGTTAGGGTAAGGATTATGGTAAGGGGTTTATTAACAACTTTCAAGATGAAAAATCTGTGAAATGCGGATAACTTCTAGCCACTTCTAATATTATCCCATGATAAATCTTACAAACAGGCGAGTGTAATCAAATAACAGGTGATTATCATTAAATGACAACTGTACCCCAAATTAGCTGTGGAAAATACAATGAATAGGAGAATGGGCTGTGACAGAGACCACTTAAAAAATATCAGACACAATCTATATATATATATATATACTATCATGACACATTTTCTGATTTACATTACTTTCATTGAAATTGTGAAAATACATGAGACATGAGATCTGCTATTCCATCCTGAACTCAGGGAATGTCAGCTTTTTTTTTTTTGTTTGTTCGTTTGTTTGACAAGTCAGTATATTTTGCTGTTACTTTGGTCAAAATCCAAAAACATAATGATAGACAAAAGGTGGAAATTGGGACAACATGGTCAAATAAGTGACAATAATGATAATGATGAAAACGTTTTTATTCCCTTTTGAAAATGTTTATAACAGAGTTGAAAGTTGGACAAATATGTTAAAGCCTTAGTGCTGCAACACACACACACACACAGTCCATGAACACAGTAGTTTAAAAAAAAAAAAAAAAAAAAAAGAAAAAGCCCAGTTAGAGTAGAGAAGTAGAATCTGTATTGTCAAGTACGTTTTTATATATACCTGAAATGTGTCCTCTGCATTTTACCCATCCCAAGTATTTAGGAGCAGCGGGCAGCCACAGTCCGGCGACCGGGCACCAACTCCAGATCTAACGCCAGTACCTTAGCCAAGGATAAAGGCAGGAGTTACCTAGCATGCATGTCTTTGTGGCATTTCATATTGTGATCCTGTCTTTACAAACTGAAATAAACTAAGTGAAACCTACTCCACAGTGCACGCAAAATATATTCAGCTAGTTTCAGTCAGCTTGTAAAAACAGGAGCTTGTCCCTGTTGACTTGGCATTAGTTTGTGGCCAGCTAAGCAGAGTTGCGGGTATCCAGTATGAAGAACAGCTTGGGTTTTGTTGAGAAAGGACTCTACTGATCGACAACATCACTGGTAAGTAAAAAAAATAAAAAATAAAAATAGAGCTACTGGGATAGTAGGGTTGTAAACTCTCTCTTTAATGTTGGTTATCTGTGACTGCGCAGATGGACTCTCATGTTACCCTTTTCGGAAAATCTCTTGTCACACTTAGGGCACTGGAAAGGTTTCTCTCCTGTGTGAGTTCGACTATGCCTTTTCAGCCCGCTTTGATTATGGAAGCATTTCTCACAGTGAGTGCAGGGGTACGGACGCTCTCCTGTGTGATATCGCTGATGTTCTTTCAGTTTATGCAACGTTATGTAACCCTTTCCGCAAACATCACAGTGATAAGGCCGCTCCCCTGTGTGATGGCGTGAGTGAACCAACAAGGCCCCGGAGTCACAGAAGGCCTTCCCACAGTCACTACAAAGATATGGTCTCTCCCCTTTATGCATCCTAAGGTGTACTCTTAGAATGGTCATTTGTGTAAACTTCTTTTCACATAATGTGCAGGCATATGGACGCTCCCCGGTGTGAGTGCGCACATGTTCTTTTAAGATTTCTTTAGTCCTAAAGGCTCTGCTGCAATAGGAGCAGAGATGAGGCTTATGGCCAGTATGAATCTCAAGATGTTTCTTTAGAGTATACTTCGTTTTGAATCTGTTCTCACACTGGTTGCACTCGAACAGCTTCACCAAGATGTGAACAGTTTCTCGATGTCGTTTCATATCGCAGCTCCTTCTGAAAGTCTTCCCACACTGAGGACAGGAGTGTTTCTTAATTATCTTGGTGGAGCAGCTGCTGTGTCTACTGGATGGGAGGTGGTCTTCAGCTCCATCTCCTGCAGGGCCCTGGATCCTTTCAACCCCTGAATGTCTATCCTTTCTCGTGAGGTGGCTCTTCATCTCCCTCTTGTTGTTAACTGGGAGCTGCAAGCAGCTGTTCTCCAGGAAGAGCAGGTCAACGGGAACTTCTGGTAACAGACAAGGGAAGAGAAACAGGGTTACAGACGGAAGCAGAATGGCAGCACGTCAGAGGCATATGTTTGTGCTAGGGCATATGTTTGTGCTAGGGCACAAAAGCAGACAAACCCAAGCCAGTGGTTTTTGAATGCATTCTGGGGGCACTGCGAGTAAATCTCCCTGTGTATTTCTGTGTGTAGTCTGTGTCCCCCGCATGAAGAAAAAAAGACTTGACCTGGATTTTATCCCCACCATGCCGCGTGCCATATGCCGAGCTCAGCGCTGTGCACGGCCGGTGTGAACAGCAGTGCCTTTACCATAGACGCCAAAGTGAAGCGCGAGCCATTCAGTGTTGTTTCTACAATGCTTTCACTTTCAGTATGTTGCAGGGTTTAGGGGAACTACATACACCAACGGTCTGCAAATGGTCATAACGCATCAACTGTTTATTCAGTTATTATAAAACTTTGTATATGTCAAGATGAGGCAACAAACCATTTTCGCTAAAGCATCGCCAGAGACATCACTTCCTATAGAGAAAACAGAACAGAGGTGCTCTCTGTAGCAGAGGAGGAAATTAAGTCTTCCTGGTTTTCTCTACAGGAAGTGACATCTCTCATAGAAGATAGGAAATGGGTAATTGTACAGACGTGTCGAAAGCGGAGTATATTAAATATGTCGTAGCAGTTACGGCTGTGTGGAGACTAAGGAATAGATGATGGGAGTTTTCCTTTGATAGCACAATTTAAATTACAATGCAATAATCCAGTTGAAGTTCGAATCGCATATGTAAGCAGATATGGTATTAGAAAAATGTCATATGATGAGCGTTAAATCTTTACTGAAAATAGACACAGGTTGACTATTTATTCATATCTGAGTAATGTTATGAGTTGGGCAACTTGGCAAGTAAGCGTGTTTAGTGAATACCAACTACTAATGTAAACTAACTTTACAGCCATAGCTCAGTAAGCTAACATTACATTTTTGAAACACAATAGATAAAGTTACTGACAATTAGGGCTGAACGATTTGGGGGAAAAAAATCAAATTGCAAATACTTTCACTGATATTGCAATTGTGATACAATTCATGATCAGGAATGATCATTTTTGCGTCATTATTCTCATTTTCATTGGAAAACATTAAAATGGGTTAGTATCAAACCAAGATGTTTTCTTACATTTGTAGAACATGATTTGTAGGCCAGGACATCTCTGCAGCACCACAATACTTAATTTAGAAATAAATGCTTTCCTACATTTTGCCTTAAATATTGCACCTCCTATTTTGCACTACTGTCTTCTTCTTTCGGCTGCTCCCATTAGGGGTTGCCGTTGATTTTCTACTGACAATGGCTAAAATTATTACTATTAATAAAAAATGTGTTATTCTGTATTATTATAATGATTAAATGTGATATTATAATGATTAAATAAGGTACTGTGTATTATTATAATGATTAAATGTGTTATTCTGTATTATTATATTAATAAATGTTTTATTCTGTACTATTATAATAATACATTTGTTATTCTTACCAGTGTCCGTTTCTGGAGAAGACAGAGGTGCCCTCAGTGGAGACGGTTCCTCAGTGTTAGTTTCTGGAGAAGACAGAGGTGCCCTCAGTGGAGACGGTTCCTCAGTGTTAGTTTCTGGGGAAGACAGAGGTGCCCTCAGTGGAGACGGTTCCTCAGTGTTAGTTTCTGGAGAAGACAGAGGTGCCCTCAGTGGAGACGGTTCCTCCCCCTGCTGTTGCCGGAGGTTTGATCCCACAGCTTCATTAGACCCTTCATCAGACTCCTCCTCCTCTTCCTCACAGGTATCTCCCTCAGACAGCTTGTTTTCTTGCTGCCACGTCTTGTTCTCTTCCTTTTCTCTCCGTCTTTGCAATGATCTCTCTGACTTTTGTTGGTTCTCCACTAGGTCTGTGGGATATGGAGGAAACATGCATCACTTACCATTAGACACTACAAACACATCATTATACAATATATCAAAATATCTGCTCACAGTATTGCTATATATATATATATGTATATATATATATATGTATGTATGTATATATATATATATATATATATGTATGTATGTATGTATATATATATATATATCATGATATCTGCTTATCTGTTTGACATAGAGTACATAAACAAAAAAGAATTGGGACATGTTTTTGTATATTTGTTAATTCTGAGTTAATTCTTGCAGTCAGCATCTAGCATTTTATATATCATGAGTCTATCCTTTCTTTCTGATGCAGTTCAAAGTCACCATCATGTTTTGTCTTTGTATGAGTGTACCATATTTGACATGCAAACCGGGAGAATAATGAGTGACCAGACATCCCCTTAATGTCTTTTTTCATTATACAGTTTTCAAACTGACTTTTGGATTAAACCAAGCTGAAGAGACGATGCAGAAAGGTCTTTCCCAGCGAAGCAACAAGTATTAAGTACACGGGTCAAGCTACGCTATGCTTGTTAATTATGCTATGTAGCAGTGTGGTTGTAGAGATTTTCTGAAGGAGCCATCTGCCAACAAAGATACTGTTACATGAGAGGACAAATTTATTGATTATTTAGTGATTAAGATGGATCACGATTCAAAGTTATTGAAGAATCCTGTGACCGATAAGTACTTATGATTACTTCCCCGAACCCTTTTTTTCGTGCATTTCTTTATGACCACAGCCCCTACAGGTGCATTTTGCTATGAATGTGTTATTTGCATTGATCACGATTAATCACAGCCTTTCATGCGATTAACATGTTAAAATATTTTAACAGTTTGACAACTAATTGGATCTCTATGTAATCCCACTGAGAATGGCTTATTATCCAACCATAATGTACACACCTCTTGTATTCTCCTTCGTGTGTTCATCTTGATCTTTGCACATCTCTGAAGTGTGTTTAGATGCAAGTGTTGACAGGATGGTGTCTGACTCGAAGGAGAATTGATCTGATGAACAGAAAGCTGTGGTGTTAGTAACAGAATTCTGTTTAAGAGAACCAGCAGTAATGGTGTTGGTTCTGAATGAAAGATGCTAAAGAATAATTGAACGGGAATATTTAAACAGGAAAAACGTTTTTTACTTTTTTTCATCTTTTTATGCCGTCTGTGATGCTGCAAAAGCATCTTCAGATTTTCTGGGTCTGGGACAAACTGCTGAACTTCATCTGAGTCCGTGAGAAGGGAGGAGGAACTGGACGCCATCTGAAAAAGATGGAATGACGTCATCACTGACTTAATCCTCTATTCTGGGTGGGACATAACTTAAGGGAGGTGACACATTATGACAGACATCTAATGTAGTAGAGCCTGAGGTGAACATTGAGGTGTGTCAGTAACCGCGATGGTGACACTTGATGGATATTTTCAATCTCCAAAATCTGGATTTTGGTATAATCTTCGTCAAAATGACATCACAAATGTTTGAGCCGTTATTTTGAAAACTACAACTGTGCTGTGTCTCTGTTGCGACATACCTCCCCCCTCAGGGGCGATGAATTGTGTTGTTGTTGTTGTTGTTGTTGTGACCTCTAGGCAAAAGAGCCCAGCTCGGTATTGCACTTTGTTTACATTTTGTTTTGGTCTGATGTGTACGGTTGGAGTTTAGTAACTTATTATATTGTGAATTCCTCCAGACCTCTCTTGGCAGAGCCTGAGGTGTGGCCAGCAATAGCAACCCCTCCCCTATCCCCACTCAACTCAAACCCACACAATCAGACCAAAGGATGTAAAGTGCAGTACCAAGCGGGGCTCTTTTGCCTAGGGGTCGCTATTTGATGGCATCGCAGATTCTACCCTTAAATGGGATTTATATAGTGCTTTTCTAGAACTCAAAGTCACTTTACAATAAGGTGCAGGGGTAATGAGACAGACAATAGACAGGCATAACAGATGGAGAAGGCAGCAAGAAGTGGGTTTCGAGGCCGGATTGGGAGATGGAGACAGACTCTAATTGATCCGGTGGGAGACACGGAGACAGTGGAAGTCTTTGAGGATTGGGGTGATGTGGTGCCAGGATTTGATGTGGGTTAGGAGTTCTGGACCATTTGGAGCCTGTTGATGGAGCTGGCACTGATGCCGTAGAGAAGTGAGCTGCAGTAGTTAAGATGGGAGGAAATAAAGGCATGGATGAGTTTTTCAGTGGCAGGACGTGAGAGGGAGGGCCGGATTGTTGCAATACTGCGAAGGTGGTAGACAAAGGTTTTGATATTTTGCCAGATGTGAGGGTCGAGGGAGAGGTTGGGGTCAAGGATCACACCAAGGTTGCGTACCTGGGAGGAGGGGGAGACAGGGGTGCCATCAATGGAGAGTGTGGGGTTGCTGACTTTACTGAGGGTGGACTTGGAGCCAACGAGGAGTTGCTCTGTTTTGTCCTGTTGAGTTCAAAGAAATGTTGTTGCATCCAGACTTTTATTGTAGACAGGTGTGGGAGACCGGAAGTGGAGAGGGGTAGGCCGTGGGGGGATTTGGTGCTGAGGTAAATCTGAGAGTCGTCGGCGTAACAGTGAAAGTCTGGGTTGAAATGGTGGAGAATCTGACCAAGAAGGAGGGTGTAGATGATGAAGACTGGACCGCATACAGAAACTTGGGGAACACCTTATGCGACTGTGGATGTGTCAGAGGAGTGGTTGTTGAGGGAAACAAAGTGTGATCTATTGGTGAGGTAGGACTGGAGCCAGCTGAGTGCAGTGCCTTCAACACTGAGGTCTTGAAGTCTGATGAGCATCATGGTGATGGCTCACAATATCAATGGCAGCACTCAAGAAAAGGATGAGGATGTTGAGGGCTGCGGTATCGGCAGAGCTGGAGGCCGTTTCAGTTCCATGGAGTGGGTGGAAGCCGGAATGTAGGGGTTCAAATAAGTTGCTGGAGAGGAGGTGGGTTTGAGTGGCAACGAGGCATTCCAGCATTTTGAAAGGAGATATCAGTCAGGTGACTAGGTCCTGGGTTTGTTTCCAGTGTTGCGTAGTACATGGCATGCGGGAAAATTCAGTACTAAAACACATGATCTAAATTGGTGCTTATGTTAATGAATGGAAGATATATGCATAGTATAGCATAATTATGTTCATAAAACCAGATGTTCCCTTCCTTCTGGGCTACAATGTCATTATATAAAATAAATAAGTATGTCCATCAGAATATAGCAACACAATAACAGACCCGCTAGCTACCACAGGGTGGCAATCATTTCCAGTGGAGAAAGATGGGGTTGTAAATGTCATGAATAGAGTAGAATGGCAATACATCTAATGAAAACTCCAGCCTCCAACAGATTTCACCTTCCAAATGTACGTTATCAATTAGTGGAATGCACCTGACACGGATCTTTGGTTCCCTGCATACCTGTGAAAAACTTGGCACTGGCAGGAACTCCTCCAGTCTGGAGAGGAACTCCCACACCAGGATTTGTAATGTTGTGTCAAAACAGGCACCATACTGGACTGGGAATACATACTTCATAAGACAGAACACAAACCAAAAACATAAAAAACAACACATTATCAGTTTTCTTTCTGCTTTACAAATAATTAAGAAAAGAGGCTTGTGGGAGTAGCAGCAAACCTTACCTTGAAAAAGTCTTTCCTTTCAGATGGATTATCAAGCAAAGTCTGGACCAGCTCCACAAACACCAGCTTTGAATTCTCCACCTTTTCTTCT
>OMKL01138990.1:0-12578 GCA_900302295.1 Parasudis fraserbrunneri | reverse complement strand
TTTCGACACACCCACACACACACACAGCCACATCCACACACACACACACAGACACACACCCACACACACACACACACACACACACACACGCACGCTCACAGACAGACACACACACACACACACACACACACACACACACACACACACACACACACACACACACACACACACACACACACACACACACACACACACACACACGTCTTACCTTGCGTCACCTCAGTGAGACTAGCCAAATCCTCAGCTGGGTTGTATTGAGGCTCTGTTAGAAATCAGTCGGAAAGTCAGTAGAAAATTATATTTAGGCTGAGCTGTTACAGGAGCAAAGAAAATATACCAGATATTTAATACCACTGTATGCCAAGAAGACCAGATTGTGCAAATGGCTAGCCAGCAATCAGAACTTTGTCACACTGAACTGGAAATCATTCACTCACTGACTTGCTCACTCACTCATCTTTTGATAGCTTTCTTCCCCTCAGCTGCACTGATTGTTTTAAGCCCGGCCATGAAAGCAGGAACACAATCGGAACCTTCATTTTCTACAACATACATAGAGACTAGGTTAGATCAGAATCCATCTAGGCTGTCTAAAGACCTTCTCTAACCTGACAACATAGACATTCTGAAATGGGCCCAAGTGTATCTCCTGTTGCTGTGTTTGCTAACATAATAGCTGACAGGAAATACACTTGGGCCTAAGCTGTTTCCCTAGAAATGCAATTCTACTGAAAAGAGTTCTACCAGTGAAATTGGCAAGGCTCAAGTTCACCTCCACAGAGAATGAAAATAAACTTAAAAAATAAATGAAAATAAAATAAACTCTCTCCTGAAATAGTTCTGAAGTTTACATTAATGGCAGAGCATTGAAAAACCATCAGATGTATAGTGTATGGTTAAAAATCTGATTTTCGGAGCCTGTGTAAACCAAATCTTTTATTTATTTTCAAACCTTTATTTACACTCGAAAGACACTGAGGTTTCCTTCATTTTCAGTGACGTCGAGCTTACAACAATTACAAAAACACATACAACACAGGACAAAAATTAAGATAAAAACAATGGAGATCATCTAATTAGTAATCAAAGCCTTAAACTCAGCATAAGAGGGAAGAAACTACATTTTTATTGAGTATTAATTAATTTTGAGTATTAAGGAAAAAGCAGTTTTATCAAGCTCAGAATATGTACCATCCAATCATTTGATTGAATCAGATAGGTTCCAAAATTCCTTTCTAACAATGATGTAATGTAAGCAGGTAACTTACCAATAAGGGCTTTGAAGATAAACAAATACCAATGTTTGTTTTGCCTCTTTGTAAGATAAGTGTATGGTGGTGTGGAGTGGTACAGGTCCAGGAGAGATGGCAGGTTGCAGCCGTCCCACTAACTGTTGGTCTATGGTCTGTTTAACTTACTGTATATTAATGGACACCTACTGTTATAAGCTTTTAAAAGGCCCAATCAGTGATCCAAATATGAACAAATAGGTATCCCCACCACCAAAAAGAGACATATTGCCCTACAAAAATTAAAAGCTAGCAGCAAACATTTGGCCAAAAGTTTGCCATAAAAGTTTACCAGCTGATAACACTTAATAGTCTGCTGGTGCCAGCTTATAACGCTCTGCTGAAAATGCAGTAGCATCGAAACATAAGCTTTGTGGGTGTTATGTGCCAAAAACAAAGGCCTAAACTTTGTGTTTGCACCAGTGAATCCTTACCTGTTGTAACACTTGATAGACATGGAGAGTCATTCTCATTCTAAGACCTGTCTGGTTCCAGAAGAGCTTTGCCTATGCTTTTTGATTTTTTCAAGGTAGCTGAGCTTATATGGTTTCACTTATTCAATTAGTTTGAAATTTGATGGGAGCAGAGTTGAGCATAATTACGTGACATGTGCGTGCTGAGAGGATAATGTTACCAAACCAAAATAGTCAACACAACAGATTGAATAGAATATGCTATTGGAATAACAAACTCCTGTCCTGATTACCAGCGTAGTTCTTTTAAAACGCTATAGTTTTTGTGTTTTGGATGTGAATGTCCATAGCCCACCAAACAATTTGCTGATCTGCATTGCGGCTACAAGAATGATGGGTGTCATGACACGACCACTTTTGGACTAGCCCCCATTAATTAATATACAGATAATACAATGCTATTATGTGAAAAGTTACCCAGAAACACAACAACACATTTTCAATGTTGAAAACATGTTGAAACCACTCTGTCAAGTTTGGCTTCACTGTTCCTTTAATGCGACAATCTGTTCCTTTAATGCGATCTCAACCCTCTTTGTTTTTCCTGGCAACAGCTTTGGCTGGCGGTGATTGTCATTTTGAAAATTACAATGTAATGGAGTATTTTGGCAGTGGGGAGTTAATTTTGTTCATTCCTTGATAGTAAAGCAGAAAGGCATCGTCGTGTCCTGATTGGCTAGGGATGAGTGATATACAAATTCAATGAAGCAGCGAATATTAGTGTATACTATTGTATTTTGGTTAATAACTCACAAATGCCACTTGGTTTAATCACAGTTTAATTTTCAACAACATGTCATGACAGATGTATGGCCTTGTTTTTGTTTTATGACAATTAATTGACGCAACCTGTGAAACCGTTATTCTAGTGACGGTGCCTGTATTTAGGTTAACTGACTGACTCCAATCAATTATGTAATGTGTGGTTACTCCTGTTTAAACTGTAGATTCACTTAGCTTATTAAGTACAATCTCCACATTTTGATGTGAGTTACAGCAATATATGGGGTAAAGCATTTGCCATTAATTACCATTAGTAATGTCTAGATTACTGGAGATCAGAGTTTCATATTATAATAATATACAAATTATAAATATGCATATTGCAATTTATATCTAGATTATGTAATACATCATGATGCTGATGAATATGCCACTGTGGCATAATACGTGCATATTTTGAAATAATGTCTGTCAAATTCAGGCTGGTCGAATTACACATGTCAAAAAAACGTTCACTTTAGCCCCATTAATAGATGTCATACCAACCTCCAGACCAATGGCTTACGAACGTCAAAATGTTTGGTTCAGAGTGATCTATGAAAACAAAGATGGCGGCGAAGTGCCAACGTCACGCGATAGTGAATGAGATGACAAGGGATACCAATGTCAGAAATGTTGTGATCTTGTGATTGGGCGAAGATCATACCTTAAAGGGATAGTTAGGATTTTTTGGACATGAAGTGGTATGAAATACTTGTTAGTATAACGTGTAGGCAAACGTTGTAACTAGATGCAACAGAAAAACCACGGTCCAATGGGCTTAAGGGGACATATTATGGAAAATGGGTTTTGCCTTGTCTTTGTATGGATTTGGCGGTCTGAAATGTTATTCAGGCTCTGGGGAAAATTACATAGATACTCCTTGCCGTTTGGCCAGGTTTTGAAGTCTTCAGATTAACAACCCTAAACAAGCTGTTCACAATTATTAGCATTTGTTATGTCATAGGGGGGACACAGGCTTTGATTAATTAATTAGCTGTGCTTTTTGGAGACAGGAACACTGCCTGCCTAATGTACTGCCCAGTTTGTAAAAGTGTTTTACTCTTGGGTGTGGGGTGGCTAACACAAGGAAATAATTAATAAAACATTTGGTGTGCGACACCCACCAAAAACGGCGTGTTTAACACAAGGGAAGAACGAAGTGCTGGAAAATAAATAATTAAAATTAGACTTAGACAGTTAACAAACATGCTCCACAGAGAAGTCTATAAAATTTATGAAAAGATACATATTATGTGCCCTTTAACACCCAGACGTGACTCATGAGCCTGTGTGATGAATCTAGCTTGCCCTACATTGGCACTTTGTTCCTGCTCTCGGAAAGTCTGCTAGCATGCCAGCCTTGATACGTTCATTTGTAGCCTGGTGGCGTGTAAACAAGATAATTTTGGAGTTGTTGGAAGGTGCATTTCTTCACTTTTGACGGAGCTAGACAGAGCCATAAAATGACTGTGAGTGGCATTTTTGACATAGGTATTAGTGATCATTGAATAAAAGATAGATCAAGACTAAGAATATACAGTAGGAAGAGGGCAATCAGCGGGAAAAATTAATGGGAGGCAACGTCCTTACTGAAAAATCAACACCGTGTCATTCATGTCATAGACAAAACAGTCATATGTGCGCACCTACAATTGTCTGTGGAATAGCAATCAACTGCTTAAACAACAGGAGGAATGTCAATTTCAATATTGTAAATGAAATATTTTCTCATTTTGATGTCAAAACTAGCCGAATCGTAAGCTTAGCTTACCCACATCGTCTGTATGTCATTAAAAAATGTGAAATATGTCATCATTTTGCTCTTAAAATATAACAACAATTCTGTACAACTAGCCATTGGAAATATTCTTTGATATTCTGCAAGGTGCACTTATTGGCTTTAAACTGGTCTTAAACACAAATAAAACAAAGTCCATGTTGTTCTTTAGAGGCAGAGATATTGATTATAATAGTCTTAATATTCCCACGGTGAATGGATCTAATATTGAGAGAGTTACAAAATATAAATATATTGACATCTGGATTGATGTCAAGATCAATAGATTCTTGTAGATAATCTTGCCAGTAGACTGAGGCAACTGGCTTCTCGTACAGAAACAGCTTTCCTATGCTTAGTAGAAAAAGGATTGTTGAAGCAATTTTCCTGTTTTGGATTATGGTGATATAATTGATAGACATGCTGCTGTTTCTACTCTAAGGCATTCTGCATGTCACTCTGCCCTCACATTTATCACTGATAGTTATGGTACTCATCACTGTATCCTGTACAATAAAGTTGGGTGGTCCTCTCTGGCAGAGAGACACAATATGCATTGGCATCTGTTTTTATATAAAGCCATTGTTGGAGATCTTCCACGTTATATATCACTATCTTACTTGCTTCAGTGATTGGCTTATACTTCATTTCCCCAGTGTTTGCACTGAACTTGGGACATCCGCTTTCATCTTCTGTGCCCCAGACTCAAGGAACATCTTACAATGCACTTTAAAAGCCAATATACTTTAGTATCCGTTGGACAGTTTAAGGGCCCTATTTTTGTGAATCTAGATGCAAGTACAGGCGTAAGCTCAGGGTGCTGGCATTTGGGTGTGTCCAACTTATTTTTAGTCATTTGGTGACCAGAGATGCAAGTGCATATGTGGCACAGCACGGCATGGCACAGCACAGCATGGTACAGCACGGCATGGCACAGCACGGCATGGCACAGCATGGCATGGCACAGGGCTGGAGTAGGAGGAATACAGTATTAGCAGGTTGAGTTGGGGCTGGCTTCAGTTATGGTCAATCAAATCAGCTCCTCTCATTCCCTTTAAGAACGATATGTGCCTGGCTACATCAGAATAACTTCAACCAAGGCCAAAGAGATCCAGCGGCAATATGTGTATTTAGACAATTCGATATTAGGCTAGCTGTACCCCACACCATCTGATTATGAATGAATGGCTAATTTATTTCCATGTCATACATGCTTGATGTGTTTCATAGCCTGGACCTTTTAAAATCCATAATTTTCATTTATTCAGTTCATCATATTCAAGACAAATATAGACCCCATATAGACACCATATATACCCCCCCCCCCCCCAAAAAAAAGAAAGAAAAGAAATATGATAGGAGATAGTGCATGATAGATAATTATTCTACAGGCTGGCCTATCTCACAAAATGTAATGTGCCTCCTCTCACTCCTCCACACGCAAAAGAGAGTGTTTGCTCAGTTATATATGTATACATCTTTTCCAGCCAGCATGTAGTCTATAGTCAATATCTGACATTTCACATTCCTCAGCCTTCCTCACAGTCAGTCCAGCACATCCCTGAGGAAGACTCAGGTGCTAGCTCGAAAATATATATTTTTTTGAATATGAGCAATAACTGTCAGTGTGTGAGCCTGTGGGAGAAGCGTTCCGCTCACGGTTGCATTTGATTATCTTAGGTAACTGTAAAGGAATCCCTGTCACCATGATGTTTTCTGTGCATAATGATGCGTAGGCTGTTGATTGATTCTGATCCACATATGAATTTAATAACCGCAAGTGTAAAGCTTAAATAGCTTGTTGTGATTAATTGATTAAAATTGCAAAGCAGGATGAAATGCATAGTTTAACATTCATAAAAACGGCTTGTTGGAATTTGGACAGATGTTCCTGTGCACCGTTGCCTTGACTACTGTCACGAAGATAGCTCAGGGAGCCCTAGCATCTGCACTTGTCTGAGCGGGTGGAGGTGCAGGGCGTGATTTTAGGCCAAAAGTGAATAAACATGCAGAATCCAGTCAGGTACAAATGACCTTGGGTGTCATTGGGCAGTGCGGAGAATGGGCATGTAACTGGAGTTATTAAGTGGACACTCCCCATCACAGATGTTTCATTGAGTTTGGCCCACGACTTCCGCGTGACGGAGAAGACAGGCCACATTTCCGAGTATCTCTGCGATAAAGTGACTTAATTTAATCATAGGAAAACTACCATTTTCTTTTTTGTACAACTAAACTCAAACTACTATTCCCACTTTTCAACAGTGGTAGTTTGCAAATGCCTGAACCAAATCGATGCCGAGATGTCCGCGAGACGCCTTGGTCCTCGGAACCGGACGACCAGCCCCGGTCTTGACTTGAGAGATAAGTAGTTCTGTCCAATTTTGAGATCTTGACAAATTGGTGTTATTCAATCCTGATATCGTTCCAGCCTATCAAAAGTTGATATATTGAATAGCCAACAATAGTCTTTGTGTCACAACAAACTATAACTGCTAATGTCACTGAGTCACTGTTATTATCTATTCCAACCTGTAAGCTAAGTGCTGAGGTTAGACTTTAGATCAAATTTCAATTACTACTGCAGAATGTAGTCAGTTTCCTCCCGAAGCTCATGTTACTAAATTCCAAACTGTAGGCTTTGTGTATGTACCTGTAAGCCACCCAAAATGAGCTTCTGAATAATAAGACAGAATAATAAGACAAGTGGTCTCATGTAATTCTGCCCAGCTGGCTGTATCAATCCTGCCCTATACATTGCTTGCCTTGAGCTTACACATCTTACCATCATAACGCCCTGTAGTAATTGAATTCTAAAGCCATCCCTGTTAGTTCAATGTGTACTTTATGTTCTTTTCTTTCATTTTTTTTGTTTCATATTCTTCTTATATTTTTCCTAGATGTTCTTTATAAATTGCTTGTGGATTTAAAGATATCCGTCCTTGTGTTCCTTGTATTATTGAGATGATTCAGTCACACTAGCAAAACAGCTCATGAACTTCAGATGAGATTAAAAAATCTTTATTAAGGCTTATGTTAAGAATGTAATCATACATTCTATAGGTTTATCCATGCCTTTAAAGTTGGAGTGGTGCCCTTTAAATTAACTTAATCAATGATTTTAGAATTATAATCTAATTGATATGAGATAATATATATTCAAGTGATTAAATTCATTTGATTTCCCCAACATTTGTTTACATTCACATTTCCACCAAAATAGACAAGATTTTTTCCATTTTTTCTATCATCTACAAGCCCTGTGTTTCACTTTTGGTTTGGCGAAGTTGTAAAGAGTCTGACCTCCTTTGATTGACAGGTAGTTAACTTGTTAGATTTTGAGAGATGGATGGAAGATGAGATGGAATAGACCATGGGCGTTGTTAGCCCTGGGCTTCTGGGGCTATAGCCCTGAATACCCTTTTGCTAGCCCCGAACCTTAAAATGCCCTTAAGCCCGAGGAATCAATTGACATCAAGCATGTCATGCTAGCTTATCGGGCTAAATTATGGTGAGGGAAAAGATTGCATGGCCATTTTCAAAGGGATCCCTTGACATCTCACCACAAGATATCTGAATGACGATGGATTCTCTGGGTACCCACGAGTCTCTCGTTTACAGACATGCCCAGTGCATGCTAATGCATGGCAGTTTTGTGCAAAAACCATGCATTTTTTCTTTAAATGGTGTATTTGCATATTTTTGCATACTGTGGTCCTTAAACAGTCATGTGCAATGATGTTAGTCCCATTTCATTATAATGAGACAATGCTCTTAAACTTGAACTCACTGTATAAAATGACATATTGTGACCACTAGGATAATGAACCACAGCCTCATGAACCATTACAACCACAAACTAGACCTAGGTCATTAAGATGATGTATGGCTTTCCTAGGTTTATTGATCGTAAGGGGGAGTTTCTGAGCCATTTTCAGAACAGAAGTGCTCACCATCCAGTTGCCAAAAAAAGGTTTTTGATACCAATTCACAGCATGAATTTTTCTGTTGTGTCCTCCAAGGTATTGGTGTCTTAATGTGGTATATTGGAGGGATTTCAGATTTTGGATTTTTGATATTTTGCAGCAAATCTGTGTAATAAATGGTATCAACCCAAAAACTGCTGCAACAACTTATGATACATAATTTAGCATGGCAATGGCTATCAGTGGGAATAGATACAATGTCCCAAACCTCTATATACTCAGAAGTTTAATAATTTGAATAGGCGAGATTCAAAACATAATGTTTATTGCATATTAATAGACATAAAATATTGACATACAATGTTGAGCTGCATCTCAAATTATTCCTTAGGGTCCCAGCTTTCCAATGGTGTATGGCATTTGTATGTGGCACCTACTACTGACTTTAATCTTGACCTTGACCTTGGAACCACCCCAAAAAAGTCTGAATCCCCACTGCACTGCCACTGCAGCAGCCTCTCAGCGCCTAGCAGCCTCCAAAAGACCTCAAAAACACTCAGACCCCCCTTTTTACGGCGTGGTGCCGAAGCGGCCAGCCTTCTAGAACAGGGTTTGTCTGTATGTCTGTATATCTGTATGTCTGTACCCACAAAAGTAGACCAATCACAGCTTACGCTGCTACGTGCATACAGCTCACCCTGCTACGCAACTTCAATCACACTTCCACATAACGTCAATACACAGAGCTAGCATCTCAGGACCCCATGTTAGCAACGTTATCAACATACGTTAACCAAGCTAACATTACTAACTTTATCAACATTAGCAATGTACATTAGTAGCAGCAATCGTTAGCCAAGCTAACATTAGCAGCAAAAATTAGCCAAGCTAATGTTATCGTACGTTAGCAGTTATGCAACATTAGTCACAGGCTGCAGTTCACTTCATGTGACAATGCTTCGCATTTATGACACTGTGTGTCCTAGCTAAAGATTGCACAGGCAAGGCATGCCATTATTAGACTATGTGTCTTGTGAGACGTGATAACAGGAGAGGAGAGTCAGAGAGAGAGAGAGAGAGAGAGAGAGAGAGATTGATTAATAAAGTGCCAGACAGCACAGCAGAAAACAATAAATAATAATTTGGCGTGCACACACACACACCATCACCACAGCCCCAGATGTTCTGGCCTCAGCCCCTGATCTTTCCAAGTCCTAAAAACGCCCCTGGAATAGACTAACCAATTTTAAAGTGATATTTCACTTAAGTAAAACTTCAGAAAAAATCATCAGTCTTACCTCTGTCTAAAGTAATCTATAAGTAAACTAGTGACCACTGATGTCCCCTGTCCCAACACCACCATTCCTCCCAGGTGTCAGGCTCCTCATTCACTTCCATTCATTTTGGGGACATAGTCTAAATATCATACTTCTGAAGTATGATCAAACTACAGCTGTGAATATTTCAATAAAGCAGACAATTCTGAGTCAAAGATACATGTTTGTTTTCACATTTGATGTGTCTTTACAGATTTATGACCTTTGAAAAAAAAAGCAGCTACATTTGTTGTAGGTTTCAGTGTGTATCTTTGCCTTGCATAGAATGTTGGGGAGTGGTTACCTATGGTTACCTGCTGCCTTGCTGGAGTAAAGATTCTAAACATTCTGTGAGAAGTTGACAGCTGGTCAAACTACACCTCAAGTGAGAAATAGTTCCTATACTAATTATTTGAAAATGTCAATATTAACTCAGAAAAACAAATACCTTTGACTCAGAAAAATATATTACACAGAATAATATTGCTGTATTATTTGTTTATAATTCAGAAGCATTGCTCTTTCCCATCGGGCAGCGATACTCTCAGCCGGGCGGGGTAGAGCAGCCCAAACCTGGCACCAGAGACCAACCGGAGCAATTGACCTCCTGAACATTGCGCGTTTCTTCGCAACAGCCGATGCGACGTCGGGGGATGGATGGAGAGTCTCCATGTTTTGGTTTGGCTTTCAGCGACCTGTGAGCACAGTCGACTACCTATCTTTGAGCTGTAACACATCCTTCAGGAGTTCTGCGATGAATTCAGTGGGCTGTGGGTGTTCAACTCCCTCTGCCCCCCCCAAGCAACCTTGTTTGGAAAACAATACAAATAACTATATAAATATTTAAAAAAAAAGGATTTTGTGAGAGGAAAGTACTGGTCCAACGCACAACCTACCTCGTCAGGTAGTCTGGCATGGGACTCCGATTCTTTGCATAACTGATTCTTAGCTGTTTGCCCACATTGTCAGCATAGTAGTGATTTAAGAAAGTCTTCTACAACAACATAATAGTTCTCAAGCATAATTTCTTGAGAACTTGAGAACCTTAAATAACTAATAAATTGATCTTTCTCAGTTGTACATTTGTTTGATTTTTGTTAAAATAAAACATTTTCACCACTGGGTTTAAAGGGTACAGTACCATTAAAAACACTGAACTTAAGAACATACATAGTTTGGTCCCAGGCTTACATTCGGTATTTGCACATCAATAATTGAAACAGAAAGCCACTTGAGGCTGTGGATATACACAACAGTCTCTGCTGATGTTTGATCTACTTCCGTATTTTCTTTCTTTCATCATTTAACTTGAATACACAATCATTATGCCTGTGCTATCAGGAACAAGGAGTTGAGCTCACCTACAAGGTAATATGGATTTCAACATTTATTAGAAGTCACATTGTAAGTTCTGTAATCAAATTTCTAATGCCAAAGTACAGTATGTAATTACAGTATCTGTGATATGTACATAGTTGTTAATATTGATATTGTTTAAGAGTAGTCTTTTCTCAGCACAATCCATGCTGTGTTTCATAGCAGATACCCAGCTCCTCCTTATTTGTACACAAAACAAATGTAAGGTTAATGGGGCTACTGTAAAAAGCACTTCATTGTACTTGAAAGCAAACTTATTTGCTTTGGGTTCACTGTGGTGTAGGTTTCAACATTTATTGGACCAAATGAAAGGGTTGGTGACCGCAGGATAATGCACCTTGAAAAAGTATTATTATGCATCTGTATTTTTCATTTTGGCCCCCTTGGAAATTGAGTTTGACACCCCTGAACTTGCCTATCATTGCCAGTTAGCTAGTATACAACAAAAGGTTCCACCAAAATTCAATATGCCTTTAAATATTTCTTCTCTTGTCCTATTTAATCTTGGTCTATGGCCTCCCATTGGGGAAAGGATTGTAAGAAAAATATTGTGTCTGCCTTCAGACAATGTACAGGAAACAAATAGTTTCTGTCTTCAGATCACATTACCATACTAATTTTATCTATGTTTTTTTTTAATACTATTATATGTTAGATTACTGGTTGCCCAGCCATATGGCAAATTCTCTAAATTTCTTGTAGGAATCGTATATGTGGATTTCCTACCACATGTTTTACTAAATTTTTTTGGTAGACTACATAAAAATCTTGTAAGATTTGTATACATCTTTTCCATATGGGCTGTTTAGGCTACTCTATATTAAAGGACAACATTAAAGGCCCGATCAGTGATCCAAATGTAAACAAATGGGTATCCCCACCACCAAAAATAACAGCAATGAAGACATATTGCCTGACAAAATTTATTTGCAACAAACATGATGTTAATTTGCAGCATATTTGCGGCAAACTAAATAGTTATAATAATAATTGTTATAATGAATTTTATTTATATAGCACACTTAAAGGTACTTCACAGAAGATAAAGTAAATCATAGTAAAACATTAAAAACAATTAAATAAAACTAGAACTGGGACCCAATTTTAAAAGAAAAAGCACATAGTAAAACACACCAGTAACCTAGGGGAATGCAAAGTGGACATTTTCTTTTTTGATTTAAAAGGTTAGTCGATTAGTCTGAGGCCCTAATCGATTCTAGGAGCTGATTCCAAGGCCCAGCGATGGGTAATGGGATGAGCACAATCTCCTATGCTTGTCATTTGTGTCCGGGGCACAGTGAGGACATTTGAACTGCCAGACCTGAGTGTTCGGGGTGAAGAATGGGGGGCTGAGAAGCTCTTGAGGGTATATTAGACCGGTGCCATTTATGGCCTTAAATGTTAGTAACTTGAAGCTGATCTGTTGGTTTATTGGAAGCCCATGACGGGAATAGAGAACAGGGGTGACGCACTGTGATTTTCATGTTTTGGTGAGAACCTGGCGGGCGGTACTGTTTTGGACATACTGTAACTTCTGGATGGTTTTGGCTGGTAGACATGCAAACAGAGTTACACTAGTCTATGCGGGCGGTGATGAAGGTGTGAACCAGTTTTTCTGCAGCAGGTTTGCTCAAGATGGTCTTAGTCTTGAGATT
>OMKL01138982.1:0-14638 GCA_900302295.1 Parasudis fraserbrunneri | reverse complement strand
GAACACACAGACACTCAGAACACACAGACACTCAGAACACACAGACACTCAGAACACACAGACACTCAGAACACACCGACACTCAGAACACACAGACACTCTGAACACACAGACACTCTGAACACACAGACACTCGGCACAAACACACAGACACTCGGTACAAACACACCGACACTCTGAACACACAGACACTCTGAACACACAGACACTCGGTACAAACACACAGACACTCTGAACACACAGACACTCGGTACAAACACACAGACACTCTGAACACACAGACACTCGGTATGTACAGACAGACACTCTGAACACACAGACACTCTGAACACACAGGAACTTGGTACAAATACACAGACACTTGGTAAGTACACACAGACACTCTGAACACACATAAGACACTCGGTACGAACATACAGACACTCGGAACACACTGATACTCAGAACACAGACACTCTCTCATGTCATGCTCTCCTGTCTGAAAGTGGGTTTCATCATTAAAGAGATAGGGAGACCAAAGGGTGGAACATCAGACCGTGTGATGTCCGTCTTTATCCTGGCTAACCAGCCAGCGGTGCTGTGTCAAAGCTGCTCATCCTCTGAACAGACCTTAATAATTTATGATGGACAGTCAGAAGGAATAAGCCTCAGTGCACACATCAAACAGACATCAGGACACTATATTAAACTGGACAGTTTAAGCGTAGTCTTTTCCCGGAAGCCAACTGGGTATATGCGGGTATCGTGTAGCTGTGTGAGCACACTAGGGCTGTCCTCAACTAAAGAAATACTTGGTGGACTAATAGTCATAGGATATTATAGATAATAAATCCAGTGCGCTAGGGCGCAATCCAGGGCCCAGTCCGACATGGGACTATAGGTGCTCAGCTGAGGACATGTAGACTGGGTTCCCCATCTTACCCAGGACACTTCAGATGTCCCAGATGAAAAACGGGCTGGGAGCACTCTAGCCGCTACAGTGTCCCTGCTTGCTAGCGCACATTCTGGATCGAAGAAAATGTCACGCAATTTCCCTGTGTACCAACGAGTTTGCTCATATTTGCTCAAACCCACAACATGCAATCACTGTTTGTGCAATGCAATGGACTGTTTGTGTGGCTGCCATCAGGCAAGCGCCTGCACAGCCACGAAACATACACTGAGACTGAGGAAGAGTTTCTTCCCACAGGCCATCAGGGTCATGAACAATAACAAATATATACCCAATATAATATAAACGATAATATAAGACATTCTATGCATATGATACTGCTGCCACTTTTGCTGCACTATCACTTGTAACCATGTTTACTGTATTTTGACATTTTATATTTTAAATGTATATTTTCTTGCATTGCGCACTGCCTGGGAGTGATGACGCAACAACATTTCACTACACATACCGGTACTTATATGAATATGCAACAAATAAATCTTGAATCTTGCTGTGTGATTGCACGTTGAGAGTTTAAGCAAATATGAGCAAACTCATGAGTACATAGGGAAATTGTATGACATTTTCTGTAGCCCAGAATATGTGCTAGCAAGCTGGGACACTGTTTTTTTTTTTACCTTTATTTCCCCAGGGTAGGTTCGCTGAGCACACATGCTCTTTTTCACATTCACACAATCACATACATTCACACCTGGAAGCTGCCCAGTACAACCAGTCTTGACACTAGAGCAGTTGGAGGTTAAGTACCTTGCTCAAGGGCACCTCAGAGTTGGTATTGAGGGAGACGGGAGAGGGATTGAACTGGCGACCTTCCAGTCACAAGCCCGTTTCTCTAACCTTTAGGCCACTGCTGCCCCACTGCTGCCCCACTGCTGCGGCCAGATGGAAGAAGGGTTCGGAGCATCCCGTTTGCTGCAGGTCATATTGGTCCCAAGAAATCTTTGGTCTGCAGCAAAGAGAGTGCTCCTAGCCCTTCTTTGATCTGGGATAGTCATCTCATGAAGTGTCTGGGGTAAGAAGTTTCCCACTGTAGTCATAGGATACCATCAACTAATGGAATAGTCAACAATTTACTCAACAAATCTTTAAAGTGCCGATTCCAATATTATTCTTCCTTCTGCAAAAAATGTGCAATCACGCAGAAGGACTTCTTTATGTAAGGATTGTTAAAGACCAACGCATATTTATGAATATTATTGTGATACCCAGAGATGGCCCCCAGTATTTCCCAAGAGGTAAGTAATTCAGCGTGGGGAAAAAAGAAAGAAACCCCCCCCCTCCATAATGACCTGGAACTGGTCCTGTGTGTGTATGTCCCGCAGCGATGGGTTGGGGTGGAAGGTGGGGTGTGAGTGGTACCAGCCCACCACGCCGAGGCCCAGGCTGGACAGCAGCTCACAGGCCTGGGTCTGAGACAAGGGGTCCATCTCACACTGCAGACCGGTGCTCACGCTGTTACACGGCTCCGCCGCACAGATCTGCACACGCACACACACACACAGACACACACACATTTCAATAAATAACCGTTCACTTAAGTCACCACAGTATCAATCGAATCTTCATCCTCAACATCCACATTGTTGCCTCCTACAGAACTGGTCATACCTTTAATATTTTGTCCTTTTGGTTGAAAGTTCCTCCCAGTAGGCCAATCACCTCACCTCTAGACACATGGGCATGCTGAGGACAGAGACACACAGTCTATAAACAGTGGGATATCATCATTTTCCTTTCCTTTTTTTTTTTTTCCAATGAAAAAAAAGTATAAAATGATCATGATGTGATTTTTGCAGGGGTCTGTACCAAACAAAAATGTGTCCTTTAGTCTGTGGAATACTGATGTGTAGGCCAGGGCTTCTCTGCAGCACCACAGTACAAATATTGCAGCCTCTTTGTACTTACTGCGATTTCAATAATTTTGCTTATATGCAGCCCTATAACAGAAGCACAGAAACTACAGCATTTCTCCATACTGGTCAGTGATGTAGTGATAACTGGTCTGCTCCTCAGTGTAGAACATACCATGTCCATACTGGTCAGTGATGTAGTGATAACTGGTCAGTGATGTAGTGATAACTGGTCAGTGATGTAGTGATAACTGGTCTGCTCCTCAGTGTAGAACATACCATGTCCATAATGAGCTGGGCCTCTGCACACACTATGACCTGGAAGGGCTCCTTGGAAAGGGAAAGAGGGGGAGGTGTCACTTAATATATTTATAATATATGTCATATATTATATTATACAGCCATCTCATTGGCAACTGACTGATAGGGTAGATGGCAGCTAACCTGTCTCTCCTCTCCAAAAGACCGACAGGGAATCAGCTGAAACGGGTCAAAGGACCTGGAGGAAGGAAAGAGAAGGACAAGAGAAAATAAAATATAAAAATTTCAATATAATGTTCAAGGCTAAAGAAAAAAAAAGAGGTCCAAGAAAATAAATCATATTTAAGTCGACAATAAAAGTTACTGCCACTTCAACTCCAAACACACACACATCACCAAGTCTTCAGCATTTAGCCTCAACAGAACTGCCCATTGCAGATACATAAAGAGATAGGCCCAAGCTATAAATAATTTGTAAAGGTTTTTTCTTTTTTTAAAGACTCTTAAACAGGGTACACTCTCACCCCAAGCGCATTAATTCCCATGTTTTTTTGTTTATTATCATGAAAAAAAACAAAAACAGACATTTATTTTGTAGCCTGTTATGATGTTACCTATGATGATCTTTACATATTTGGCAATCCCCACTGTCATCAGACAGAACAGATTTCATAACTTTGTAATGCTACTAAGCATAATGAGGAGACACTGGTAGCCAGTTAGCTGTACTCAGCAAGTACCTGGGTGGCCTGTGTGTATCTATATACTGTCAGGGTGTCAGTAAGTCATCCCTCCCCAGACAGACACTCACCCTCTGTGTCTGGAGATCTTACAGGGTTTGGGCTGTTTCTTCAGCTCCTCCCTTCGCAGGGCTAACTCCTCTGCACTCAGATGCTGATGATACACACACCACAACACACACACACACACACACACACACACAGACAGACACACACACACACACACACACACACAAACAGGAAAGAGAGCATTACAGATATAACATCACATTAGCATTCAGTTGTACTTGCAGTGTGTGTGTACTTGGGTGTGAGTGTGTATGTGTGAGAGAAAAATACAGATATTACAATTTCAATTTAGTGTTCATTAATACCCTGTTACATACTTGCAGTGTGTGTGCGTGTGTGCATGTGTGTATGTGTGTGTATGTATGTGTGTGTGTGTGTGTGTGTATGTGTATGTGTGTATGTGTGTGTGTGTGTATGTGTATATGTGTGTACAGTATGTGTGTTTTATATAAACCTCATATGTTTGTCCCTCCAAGTCCTTAGCATCACACCAGTTTCCCCATATGTCCCTCACACGACGCTTCCTGGTCCGCTGCAACACAAAGCAACCAATTAAAACGTAGATCCTGTTCCAGCAAGCTGATAGGTCACATATTAGGCGTTGGAGTTCAGGGCCTAGAGGTAAGAACAGACCCAATATTGTGTAGCCATCACTGTCTCTACTGAAAAGCTGGTTTGAACTGCCTGGTAAAATTTGGCTGGGAGGGGGTATACATCTGATATTCGTTTTTTGACTGGGTGAGAAGCATAGTAGCACGTTTAGCGAACAGGTCAGAAATAATTATGGAAACTCTCACCCACTGATGGGCACATTTAAAAGTGCACCACACACAACACACTTGTATGGTTTGCATGGTTTTGAATCCTTTCCACACCAATAAACAAAGCCTCCTCCTCCTTGTGGGCGTCACTAACTGACAAAACGTGCACTCCTCTTTCTATCCTCACAACTGGATAGTGTTTTTCACAGGCTTTCGGGACCTACCATGCTCTGTAGCCTCTGAGCCAGCTGGTAGGCCTCCAGGGCATCCTTGCCCTCCTTATGCCTGGGACGGTCCATCACCCGGGGACGATTATACACCGCCTGCTCTGTATGGGAAGAGGTGGAGAGAGAAAATATCAGTATCAAAGTCAAAGTCAGATATAGAGACGAAGAATACGAGGTCGTTGGCTCAGCGTAACCATAGTTACCACAGTTGAAGTTGATGGCCCCTATGAGCTCCAGGTAAGTGTGCACTCTGCCGATGCAGTTGACATCTCCACAGTTCTTCAGGCCCGGACGCACCGACGTCTTGTTCAGGTACTTCGGTTTGCTCTTCAACCTGATGAACGACAATGGAGTCTCTCAGACGAAGAAACGTGTGACTCCATTACACTTTTCAGAGGAGCGATGTTCGCAAATTGTATTGTCTAAAGACGGTAAGTTGAAGTGTTGTGTTCATTCATAGTTAAAGACAGTAGAGGTTGAGCACTTTCTTGTGATATGTCACATTCACAATAACTTTCAAAACTGTGTTACATGGTTCTTGACTTCATCTCAAGGGTTCAGCTGGCTTTACTGACACACCACCATGTCATCTTGGTTGACTGAATACAGCCACAGGAAGCGGAAGCACTCGTTCACTGCAGTGTAATAACTTGGCTATAAAAATACCACTTGTGTAGAACCGAAATACTGAAGACAACAGGAAGAACATGCCATCATAGTCACATACACGTAATTAACTGACTCCAACAGTTTTAAACCAACATAGTTTTGGTGTTATGAAATATATGGAGGTGCATTAGTGGTCTGCTTATTGATTTTGCATTTATATCAAAGCAAGACAACAATGGTGAGTCAAGTGATGAAAATGATTTCCACCTGTTATGTAAATAATTTTGATACTTAAATTGATTTCTTTAATGAAATTATCAAGTCATAAGAAGGGATTCAATGCGGTGCTCAGGAGGGACTTAAGGCTGAATTTGACTTCCACATATGTTCTTTAGCTGCGGTGGTTTGGGGGGGATACCAGCATTTATATTTCCATGCGACCTTTTGGCTAATCCCTCCTCCACACCAGAGCAAGGTAAATGCGGAAATGCGTGGCTCAGGGCAAGTGGGCCAATCTCAGCACTTGTGCTGTGCGGTGTTGCCCGATGCAGTTACATTTTGGGAGAGGTGCAGGTAGGCTTCTTGCCCTATGCTGGGACCAGCGATACCTCCGGCGGAGCATCTGCGACACTTTCACGTTCGAGTATATATTTGACTTTAGTGGATTTCCCACCAGTCTTGTTTCTGATTTAAAAAGGTGCCTAGGTAAATAAAGCAAATACACAACTTCATTTTTGCCAAAGAAGGGATTTGAGAGTTGAGTTCGTGAGTTGTGTGCTTGAGAGCATGTATGTATGTACCATTGCTCCAGGATGTAATTCCTGATCTTCAGGTATCTCTCAGGGGTCTTGGATGGCCTTCCCTCAAAGAACTCTGGGATAGCTTGTTTTTCTTCCTCCGTGATGGCCTCCAGGTCCATCTCTACTTCCTGTTCAGGGGCCTTAAGCTCCTCCTCCTCTTCCTCATCGTCCTCATCCTCTTCTGCCTCTGCTATCACCATGGAAACACAAGTGGGAATTATGAAGCTTATAATTTGTAGTCTGGGTTGGCTTACTATGAATAGTATCTCAAGTTGTCCTGACTACCACAGTGTAACTACGTAAGAGTGAAGTATGGAGAGAAAGGGGTTGACTTAGCTATGTAACATAACTAACTGACAGCAATGGCTTACCTGCTCCACCATAGCAGGCCTCCTCTAGTTGACCCCTTTCCTCTGAGTCTTCAGACAGGGAGCTCAAGCTGAGAGGTATATGGTGCTGATCATCCTGTGTCTTGGACTCAGTCTCTGTTGGTCCTGGCTGAGTTTCCTTTGGGAGGTGTGAGGTCACCTCTCTAGCCTCTTCATCCAACCCTGGCAAACCAGCCTCATCTGGAGACAAGATGGGGGATATGGGCTGATGACTGAGTGCTGATGGAATGGAGAGGATAAGCTGGTCCCTTGTGTTCTCACCCTGGTTCTTCTCTCCCACATTCAGACCAGACTCTCTCTGGCCTGGCTCTGTCTGCGTGTTCTCCCCTTGGTTGGTGTTGTGACTCTGGGTATCCATCCCTGCCAGCTGTTCTGATCCGTAGGGCTCGGACCTCAGCCCAGCCTGAGGTTTATCTCCCACCCCTCCTCCGTCATCACTCAGGTCATCGGTGATGTCCACCTCCTCATCCTCATCATCAGAGAGTTTCTCTATACGCACAGCGTTGACCAGAGCAGATGGATGGCTAGACTGAGAAGACTTCACCTGCACGACTGGGCCTGTGTGGGGAGCTGAAGCACTCAGCTCTGATTTAGCCTACAGGATTATATAGAGGAGAAGACATTACATACCCATCCTGAATGCCAATTTCCAAATGTTCTCCCAAACTGCACTTCATACTGGAAGTGAAATGAGGAGTGTATTCTTGTTGCAGAGGATTTTGAAAATTAGGACAGATTTTCACAAAAAGTAGAGCAAAAATAATCGTACCTTCTGTTTGAAATACTGTTTGGCAAAGCTCTTGACCTGAAGAACCGTACGGCTGCCCACCAGCTTGGCAATTTTAGTCCATCTTCGCCCAAACTGAGTCTGCAGAAAACAGACACAATGTACATCATAAAAACACATAACAACATACAGAGTGCAAGGTGTGAAACGGCTGTGAATTTGTTGTAGGCCGACACATGTAGCTGTTAAATAAACGAATAAATTGTAGACAGTGTTTCCCAGTAGCTCGAGTCAGGTAGTAGAAAGAGGTGTGCATATGCAACACAAAAAGTCTGTATTATTTGATCAATTCAAGTAAACTGTTTGCGGTGCTAGCCTGTCTGATATTGGGACTTCCTAAAATCCAGGCATCTCATGTATAGACCAACCCCCTACCTCAACCCTAACTTTAAAGGACCATACCAGTGTTAATATGCTTTGATTTCCCTTAACCAGTCACCCCACATATATCACATTACCTCTATCCATTTTCAGAAGCAAAGCACACTGTATAAGACATTTGTAATTTGACATTTTTGCCGACTTTTTAAAAGTTGAACATTATGGCTTCAAAACTTATTTTCAAATTGTTTCTGACAAAGACGTCCGAGTTAGTTTCAATTAATTTTTGGTACTTTTTATTTTAAGCGTTGCTACAAACTTCGCAGAGAATCTAGTGTAGAATGCGGAAGTACATGCATTCAAACTAAACTAAAATAAAAAAAATAAAAACTACGGAAAATTACTTGAACCTTACTCAGACATCTTTGTCAGTGCTAATAGGGAACAATTTAAAAATACGTTTTGAAGCCATAATGTTCAACTTTTCAAAAGTCTGCAAAAACGTCAAATTACAAATGTCTTATACAGTGAGCTTTGCTTCTGAAAATGGTTAGAGGTAATGTCATATATGTGGGGTGACTGGAAATCAACGCATATTAACACCTGTATGGTACTTCAACCTCATTGGACCTCATGCCCCAACTTAACCGCCCATTGGACACAAGACGCAATACGTGAGATGCCTGGTTTTCAGTAATTCGCGTCTGATACTGTGGAGGGCTGCCACAAAAAAAAACCATGTATATGAAACATAGGTAAAATCTAAAGGTCTGTTCATTATATTTCCAGAATGTGAGGGGCTGTGGTAAGTCTGTGTTAGAAGAGGAGAGGAGAGCAGCTCACCAGTCCTTCCTCAAACAGCTCCTTCTCCTCCTGGGACCAACGAGAAGAGGCTGAAGCTGTGGGTTTGGCTGGAGACCTGGTGGACAACAGACAGGAGGGTGGTTCTTCTAACAGTAATGCCAACAGAGAGCCCATGGGAGGTACTCTGAATAAACTGAACAGACTTACTTCTTAACTTTGGACTTGGGGTTGGAGTCACTGCTCCATACATTCCTGGGCATCTCCCTGCCTGTCAGATAATATCTGAGAACATCATTTAGGAGGCCCAACGGCTATAATCAGAAGCATCACATCGGCTTTACTGAAAATAAGGCAACATTTAGGATAAAAGTCAGACTGGTAAATGTAAAGGATACTGTTCCTCCAGGAGCATGCTTTCAATCACCTGTCTGTTCTCTTCACTGATGGAGCTGTCCAGCTCCCACGGCTGTGGAGAAAGGGGAGAAAGACACAGTCAAGTAAAGACAGCCAAATGTAATTATAAATGTAGCTAGTTAAGGGTGTGTTTCACCATCATTTAACTTACCAGTACCCCAGTGCTGGTCTTCCATGCAGACTGCAAGAACTGCTCCTCCTGGAGTAATCCGCCTCCTTCAAAATCACTGGAATGAATGGGAAAGTCGAATTAATCCCTCAACATTACTACAGTCATGCTACGCACATTACAAGTGAATAACAAGTAACGCCAGACTGCTTCACCAACGCCCAAAACAGATAAGAAAGCGAAACACACTTATAGGGCTGGTCTCCATTTAGCCCAAAGAGTTCAGGTCCGTTAGGTCCCGAACGGAGCTAACGTAGTATCTATGCCAGCGAACAAATTCGCTGGTCGTCGTCAAATAAGACCACCTGACAATATGAATATGATCTCGATAAACCAAAATAAACGATCTTACCCAGGGTTAATATCATATTCATCTCCCTCGATATCAACATCAACTTCATCAGCCATGTTAGGTAGAACAAAATGTAAACAGCGGACCAAGGGAGTCCACGCAATTAAAGCACTGTAGAATTATCCAGACAGCGACACCCCGTGGTGGGAGTATAATTTAGTCGCAAAAATAGTGCGTTACAGGGTTACATGCAAAAATGCCACATTACCGCCAACAGATGGCGCCATTGTCATACCTGCCATGCCTAGTCCCAATGCAGTGGTTTCAACCGGTGCTAGTCTTGCTGGCTGAAAATACAGCGGGGATGCAATTCTCGGCGGGGATGCAAAAAATGGCATAACACCTCGGCACGCCGATCCTCCCTGTTGGCCAAACGGCGGTAATGCAGCTACCGAGGAAGGCATTTTCCCAATATATTCTGTAATGGGACTCGCTGAAAACTTGTTATTTCACCCAGATGGGCGTGGTTTTGCAGGACGTAGCAGTGCACGTTTCGGCGAGCTCCATGTTATCTACGTGTGTAGATAGGTATGGCTTTGCGAGCCTAGCTTCATGAGCATCCCAGCCCGTGCTCTGAGTGCACGTCTCATGAGTTTTCCAAAATGGAGGCTACTTTATATGTTATAACTTGTGTGGAAATTGATAGTCTGCCTTGTAAGCCCCCCCAACAACAACAACACAACAACAACAACAACAACAACAGTAAGGTAAAAGTCATTTGAAAATCAGGGAAGTCTAGTTGCAGCCGTGCCAGCAGTGACGTTACATGGAGCAAAAATCTAAGGCCCTATGGATGTCAGCTACAGCTAGTGTCCTCCCTGAGTCCGTTACTCTGGACTAATGTGCGTTTACTCTTGCGACTTCTAAAAGCTGTCTATGAAACATAGTTTAGCCTGTACTTTTCGTGTTAATGTGTCAAATTAGTTTTTCTTTCCCTTGGGACAGTGGGGCTGCAGAAGATGCACTACAGGTATGCAGAGATGGAAGCACTTTGACATAGAGTAATTGTTAAAAGTGCTGTACCCTGCTAAAGTCACTGGATTGATCGACCCATAAGCAAAGCAAATCATCTCAAGACAGCTCCCTTTCCTGGACAAGCCCATTCACCACTGGGGTCGGCCCAAAGAGGCTCTATCACTGCCGCTTTACATAAGCTAATCACAGGACAGATGGAAAAGCTCACTGCACAGAAAAACAAGCACTAGTCTACCCGATGCAAAATCAGTGTTACAATTTGGTGTTAGTTATATTTTTCCGGAATGTTACTTGCAATAAACTTGGAACATGCTCCGAGTTAGGCTTCAACACTAACAATTCACACTAATGCCAAGTTGTCTTGGTTATTTCTAACTGCTGCAGGGATATATAATGTAGACCAGATGTGTTTCAAGTCTGATCCACATCAGGCACTATGATGTCAGCATATGATCAGATAGATTTTTTTCTCTAGTTTTTACAGTCACCCTTCTCATTTTGCCCAGCCGTGGTATTGTATCTACCCGTTAAGTGTCTATAACCAGTTTCCCTTCCCTGTATTTGCTATGCTTCATTTCCTAATATCAGCACCACATCCACATTTTGGCTGGACATGCAGACAAAATAAATGCAGACAACAAAGTCAAAGACAACAAAATGCTTTATTTAGAAATTCACAGTTTCTAATGGCACTACAGTTTTTGTAGTCACACTCACTCCCTGCTCAAAATACTGTGCAGATCTTCCTTAGCGTCATCAGATAAAGGAGGGAGAGAAAGAGAAAAAGAGAAACTTAGAAAGATAGCACTTGACATACAGGGTAGAAAAGAAAAAGGCATGAGGAGTTATACAAAGTGCACACTGAGCTCCTAGGTTTTCTCACCAAGGGCAATCTCCCTATTCACTGTGTTTTATGGGATAAGTAGATTAAAAGTAGTCTCTCTCTCTCATTACACACACACACACACACACACACACATACAGGAGAATAACAAGGAAACAATCTCGCATGCATACAAGTTTACACACTCGCATACAAACATGAGTTCATACACATTGCAAAGGGGGGGGGAAAAAGGTACAAAAACAAATAGGTCATGATTCGCTGGGTGCTGTGGAACATAGAGAATCACATTAAAACATTGTGTTCCAATCCGTACCCAACCTCGCTACGTTCCCTTTATTCAAGATCAACTGATGTCCTACTCCTCTTCAGAAACATAACCTTCACTCAGGTGTGGTGTGGTGTGGGGGGGGAGGGGGCAAAACTTCCAGTAAATGAAAGAAAAAACAAAGAAACAAAAAAAACACAACAGATGAAAAACAGACTGAGTTAAGTGAGCCAGTGAATGAAAGTGAAGAGACACAGATGAACAGTTAGTAGGGATAGCGGGCATCGTGTGGTCCAATAAATCATTTGAAATTCTTATAATGGGCAACTAAGAGTGGTTTAAAAACGGTTCTCTCCACAGACACAGAGAGAAATGCGTGCATTGGGATCGGAAGTGTCTTGAGGTGGACATGAATGTAGAATATAGATGTATTAGAAGAGAGGAAGGACCGTGGAGATGGTCCTTGAGAGGTAATTATGTTCTAACGGGAGTGTGGGGGTTTGGTTTTAAGATGGCGGAGATGACCATCTCCGTCTCCCTCTAAGGCAGCCAATCATCAAGTCAAACCAAGCATGGTGCCGGTCAGAAAACACACGCAAAAACAAACATATCTACCTACCTATACATACAAACTGATTCTCTACATACATACATACATACATACATACATAACACACACACAGACCAATTCTCTTCATAATGAAAAGCAGAAATACCACCATTCCACGCAACTTCTCATAACGTCGACAGCACTGGTAAATATTTCTTAAATAATTATTTTAGGTCAAGTGTGTTCCCGTCCTCTGGCTACAACGAGAGGACCTTGTGAAGTCAGTCATCCTTATACAGCAAAGATACAGAAACAACAACAACAGGCGTACAGAAGGCAACGATGCACAAACACGCCATCTAAAATGAATTCAGCCCCCTAAAAACAACAAAACAAAGTCGTTCAAAAATCCTCAAACTTCAGAAGTGTGGTTGGTAATAAAATACGACTCCATTCGTTACATCTTATAAAGCCGACGCAGAACACGCGACACCGTCGTCACACCGGACTGAAATGTCGGAGGCCAACGGAGTGAGGTTAGTTTAACAGGTGCAGACCCTAGACTACTCGAGTCATTTCAACAAACAAGCACAGAAATATAAATAACAGACAACTAAGCTAGTGTGTGAAGACGTGCCATCCCCTGTGAACATTGTGGTTGTACCGTCGCGTGCACTTTGTGTCATTCGACTGTAACATGGGACAGTCCTGGGACACTGCAGGACAGGGACGCTGGGAGGCCAGGGCCTGTGCTAGACAGTAAACTCGTGTGATACAGCTGCGGAGGCATTTAAATAAATAAATACATAAATAAAACTAGCCTCTCAGCGCCCCCTGCAGGGTCCCAGGAGTGTGTGTGTGTGTGTGTGTGTGTGAGACTGTAGATTAGAACATTCAGCTAGGCTGACAGAAACTCTTCTCTGTGCCCTTAAGAGAGAAATCCTTCCATCTGTAGGCTGTTGGCTTTGTCATTTCAATTGCACCCTCGACAACAGACAACCGTCACTTCGTAGTTTGGCTCATATGTGAATGAAAAGGAAAAAAAAAGAAAAAGGTTGGACTGGACTCTGGTTTGCACAACCTAGTTCAACGCTGCTCACAGTTAGAATGTCCAGAGACAATCAGCTTTACAGTACATAATCTCTCTTCACGTGTTAGGTGTGTGTGTGTGTGTGTGTGTGTACATTTTGTTTATGTGCATGGTGTTTGGGCCCAGCCCAAACTACCCTTAAGAGGTCATCTACCTAATGAAGTGAGCATCTCGCTGTAAACTAGCAGGATTTAGAAACTGCTTCTGTTGTATCAGAGGGCCAAAGTGGGCAAAAAACAAACAAACGAAACAAGTTGACATTAATCTGGACAAACACAAGCAGACTCACTACGACCACACACTTAATGTGTTTCTTCATTCAGCTCTGTTGGTTGGCTCGATTGGTCAACTGCCTTATAGAGAGAGAAGAGGCCTGCAGTATATGAAGGGTTAACACTCTGGTCCCACACAAACAACAACTGGATAGACTATTGTGTTAGACTGGAACAATAGACAGAATTTATCAAATGTGGGAAATGGAGAACAGTAGGAAACGAGAGGGAGGGAGGGGAGGGGAGAGGGGGAGGAGTAGGTTGTCCTGCTGCAGTTTCTCTCATAATGACACATTTCATCCAGAAGAGCAGCTTCATGTACTTGTTAAGGGGCCCCAAGTAGAAGCAGGGGAGTGGAGTTGGAGCTCTCCCCCAGCTAGCACCTCTCTTCACTGTGCTCCGATTGGGACAGGGGCCACTGGTGGCCAACTGTGATGGAGCAATGTGCTTGTCCAGTAGAAAACAGCTCATCCACACTTGAATGTATTTGATTTGTCCAAATATATATATATCACTCCCCATCGTATTGTCCCCTCTCAAAAAAACAAAAAAACAACAACAATCCTTCGTATTTTGTGAGTATTGTTTTGTTTGTCACTAAAAGCTCTAGAACACATAAAAAGGCACATGACCGTGAGGAGGTCTTTTGATATGAGGGGGGTGTTAAGTTTTTCAAGGAGGAGTGGATGATGCTGAGCTACTGTTGCCATGGCCAGTTCCAGTTCCAGTTCCATGGCGCACCCGGGTGCTCATGGGAAATGTGGTTCTGTGAGATGCGTCGAGACCACACCCCCTCACTATGCCCACAGAGTCTGCTACCATACAAGTTAGTCTTAGCTTTGTAACGAGTGGACACACAGGTGCGTGTGTGTAACGTGTGTTGTGTATGTGTGTTTGTGTGAGGTGTGTCACTGTGTGTATTCAGATGTGTCCGTTGACAGCTATGGTCCCAACATGGATCTCTTTGTTTCCCTTCATCAGCTGGTGCAGGGTGGGCAGAGCGCCCCTCCCTGGCACGGAGGAGAACTGTAGCTCCGCCTGGCGCGACTTCCGCCGCTTCAGCGAACGCTTCTCCTGACGAGACTTATAGGGGGGAGGCTGGGGGAGGGGCAGGGCGTGGCCGTTGCACAG
>OMKL01138980.1:0-12568 GCA_900302295.1 Parasudis fraserbrunneri | reverse complement strand
CTATACATTACAGAAATGGCCGATCAACAGTTTGCAGTATGCTTTGTGAGACAGGAGAGTAATGCCTTTTACGTTACGCACAGACGCGCACAGACGCGCGCGCACACACACACATACACACACACACACACACACACACACACACACACAGACAGACCAAAGCCCTCCCTCCTCATGCTGACTTAACTTTACCACTGTCTGCTTATATGCCTGTAATGCCATAATCCTTAGTACTGGGCTGGAGGCTTGCCCCTAAACACTTTTCTTGTATCAGCTTATCCCCTCCCCGCCCTAACGCTATCCCTGACAAAGACAAAAAGCACAAGTGAGCCTACTTAGATTACCGCTCATGAGGGAATGTCTTCCTCAGGGATATATGGGGGCAAACTCTGGTGTTTTGATGTATACATGTTTTTTTTTCTCTCACAAAGAATCAAAACAGAAACATGGCATCTGTCAGCTAAGCTTGTATAATGGAAATCGGTTCTGGTGATGACTTAGTGTTACGGTAGATATGATATGGATGGCAATTTCTAATGTTCCTAATATGCTGTTAACCGCCAGTTGACTTACCCTCATTCTAGCTTGTTTAAGCTTGTTTGATTTGCATAATGTTGTATGACTTCTGAATTATTCTGAAATTTAGTGTCGTGAATTAGGCATCCTCATGCCTCTCTCTCTGTCTGGCGCTGATGAGTGGGCGTGTGACTGTAGCAGTGTGTATCAAGCATTATTGTGTGCATGTCATGAGAATAAGTGTGTGTGTAACGCTTGCACAGTGCGTCATGCTTGTTCTTGCAGGCCTTTCTCTACAATCTCGGAGCTTGTGAATTTCAAACGTAAGACATCCCTGTCCTTTCGCTTCTCATCTTGTCACCTACCTCTCCCACGGATATTTAAGGATTCTGGCTGAAATCTCATCTTCTCTTTGCCTTCTCCGTTCTTCATCTTTCAACTGGCTTCCAATCAGAAGACAAGCTTTTCTTCTTCTTTTTTTTTACCCGGGGCCCTTCTTTGGTTTTTAACTCTGTCCCGTGTGGCTGCAGTGACACCCTCCTTCCTCTCCTTTGTTTGACAGAGGAGTGGTTTATTATCGCCAGCTTTGGTCTTCTCAGTGCACTCACACTCTGCTACATGATCATCAAAGCCACTGCCAGCTTCACCAGCCTCGAGTGAGTATATCACCTTTACATCTTACATCTTCCCGTGCAGCCTTACAGTCATGACACACTGGAAGCAGAATGGACGCGGAACGCACACACCGAATGGCACCCGCGTCACTCCGGCGCCCATGTAAACGGGCACCGTTGTCCACACTGTCGCGGTGGAGTAGGGATCAAATCCATGTGTCCGTGCTATTTTTTCAGTACGCCGGACGCGGACTGGAAATACACTAGGAGATTCACTCACAGTGTCACCAGAATACATTCAAAAGCCCTGTGCTTGGTGTTTCTGCTCTAGCACCAATGTATGCCTCTCGCGTCCGGCCATTCTGCTCCCACTTGTAGTCTGTCATGGCTGTTACACCTAGAATATCAACTTGGCAACTTGATTCTGACTCAGCGATTTTGTTATTTGTTGACCTTTCAATTTACACTTTACTACAACTTCCTATAATGTTTAAAACAATGACGTTTTACAACTGTGTGACTTTTATTAGCATTGCAAAGTAAATCAAGATGAGATTTGACTGACTTTCATGCCTTGTTGGCGTATGTCTGAGTGAGTTCCAGCATCAGACTCAGCTTTTTATAGACCCAGACCAAGTGTTCCTTTTAATCATGAATCTTAATCATAGGGGTTCTGAATTTTAATTAAGGAAGAAGATTAAAGCAGTCCCATGATCTGGTTACATTTTAATTAAATGTGATGGGGGGGACATTTTTGGAACAATCATAGAATGTGTTGTGGTTATGCTTTTCAAGCCAAGGTTGGTTTGTCAGTCAGACATCTATACTTTCAGCATTTGATGAATTGGCCACATGAGGCAGATTATGTCTGGGTCTGTCAACTTATCTCTGGTTCACCTTGCTTGATTTTGAAGCAATTCTGAATCACTGCCAGTGGACATTATCTGAATAGGATTAAGAGAAACAAAACAACAGAGCATGATTTTAAATTTCAAATTATATGTTGCTTGCCATCAATCAAAAAATGCCAACGTTGATTTCTAAAGAAACTAAAATGAAATGATTGCATATAATTTAAAGCTGCAATAACTATTTTTAGACAGTATTTTTCACATTTTCAAAACGTCTTATGACCACCTGCCATCAGAAGGTCTCATTGAGTCATGGCGTCCTACTCAAACGACCCTGCGCTACCAGTGGCCAGTCTGGTGTCATTACATAATTTATTTTCTTTGTTCACAAAACCCAAACTGTGATTTAGCTCCACCTATTTTATAAACCTATGCATTTAAAAAGTATTTTTTTCAGAAAATCTCTTAATGACATAAATATTGTGCTGTCAAAACAGTATTATGTTTGTAGGTGAAGTATTTACCTACCTTGTTTAACTACCAGGAAATGCCCAATTATTTTTTTCAGTGAATCTCTTAGTTAGAACAAGTTTGGGCCAGTAAGACAGTTCTGTCAGGAATCACTCACGTCATTAATTTAACCATGTCTTATGATGCAAAATAAATGGCAATGGCAATACAGTTAATCTTGGCGGTATGGTTCTACTCTTAGGGATGCTCCCTGCTGCAAGTGGTTAAAGCATAACAACTTACACGAAGATAAAGCATAACAGCTTACTGAAACTGAACAGCAGGAAGCACTGCGAACGAATCCCCCATAGGGGATGTAACTTACAGAGTACCACACTTGAGTACAAAGTACAACACTTGAGTAGCTGCATACAATACAGAGTATAACCAAAGCAGGTGGAGGCTGGGGTGGTGGTGGGTGAAAACCTTACTTCAGATACAGCAGCAGCAACACTTGCACAGCATCAGCAAACAGAGTGCGTGTGTAAATGGGGAAGTCTTTAAATAGACCGCTAAATCACTGTAGGTGGGACTATGGAGCATCAGCTAAGCTGTTTCGCTCCACACATGACTTAGAGTGTCCTGCCAGAACTCACTTCGCCCATTATTGTTTATATGTGATGTATTTACAATTATCACTTTGGCAAAACAAGATGAGATGGCTTTCGTTTTGGGAGAAAGGAGAACATTGTTTGTTTACAGTGGCTCCTTGCTTCCCTCTAGTGGTCGGAAAATGATTATTGCAGTTTTAATATTAACAGACTGATATGAATAGAGCTAGCAAAACCTCCTGCTCCATCACAAACTAAAAATATCTGATAGTCACATGCAATTCTTACAATTTGGAAAAGTGCACAGTACACGAGAACTTTGACTTCTTTTGGATGCTAGCTTTTCTGCCAGCTTCCTCCAGATACGCAAGCTGCACAAATCTTTCTCTTTCTCTCTTTCTAAACACCACTCCTTCTCTCTTCTAGACTTGAATGGCTGGAGTGATGGCCGTGACGTTTTCTCCTCTGTGGACATCTTTTCTGATGGAGGCATACAGCCGTACTGCCCTCTTAGGCCACATTTTTCCGTGTTGCATTTGTACGCTTTTTATTACCTGCGTGTATGTACAGTATTGTGTTTTTAGATAGGAAACTAGGGAAAAGCGCTTTGAGCCATTAAATCACTTTCAAACCTTGCTTTTGTCTCCTCGTTTCCTTGCTTGTCTCGACATATCACAAATATAAATTCCTTATAGTGACTCAGTGGTGTTTTATTATGTGGAATGTGCCATTTTTATTCATTCATATACAACATAATATTTTGGTACCGGTATATACATGGTGTAAGTAAAAAGGTTAATTTTTGTTTGACATATAGAAAAATCTATTTTACTTGGATAAAAAAAGAATTCCTTCATGCAGCAAGGTGAGAGGTTCATGAGGGTTATTTGCTGCACGATAGATATTCATTTTGCTGCCATGAAAAATTCTCTCCGCTAGATGGTGCCATCCATAAACACCACCAGTACCATCATCACATGACCGCTCACAAAACCCTCAGGAAACAGGATCATACATAATAGATGATGTTTCATAATGCTGATCAACGGGATGCAGCAGTCGGAGAGACCCCATCATCTGTTCTTAGTCACAGTTATGTTGACAAACATTTCAGACCAGGAGGGCTCTAGAAAGCAGGCTTGGGGTTTGGGACCTCCTGATATAAAAATGGGGTCCCTAGAAAAATCCCTTATCAAATGAAATTCTATATACTAAAAACATTATTTTCAGGTGACAGACTACTTCCAAAGGCTTTTGGTGTGCACAAAAGCTGCTGTAAAACCCACACTGCTTGCCTGTGAGTTGTCATTGGCCAGCTTGATTTCTGTCCTGTTCAGAAATGAAATGCTGTATAAATCCTAGGTATACATTAGAGAATGCTCAATTTTCGTGTTTTTTAATGGTAAGGATCACACAAATCTTCCGACCCTCAAAAAAGGTTGCGAACCCCTGATTCAAACCTTAGGTTGTATCAATGATCATAACATTACATGTGCTCCTAGTCCAAGAGGACTGATCAATATGGCCCTGCTATTAATCATATTTGACACATCCTCGATTTCTCCCACTGTAACAGGAGTCAAGGTAGTACAAATTCATGCTGAGAAACAGTTAATACAGTTAATACTTAGCTTTCACCAACTGCTGCTGTCAAGTCTGTAAAACTGACAATGATCATATCAATAGCCTAAATGTTGTATATTGTTATGCTGAATACATTAACTAATGAGTTAAAGAGGAGTTCCATCAAATTTAAAATGTATTCCCCTTTAACAAACTGGGCCTACTTTGTACTGTTCGTATCATAATACTCACTGGTCACAAAGTTCAGATTTTTTTTCTTTCCCTTTTTTTCCCCAGGTGGCCATTTCTTCAACAGGAACTCTATGTCTCCACGTAGTGTGGTCTGCGAGATGGAGCTCCCCGACATCCAAGCATCCCTCGACCTTTACGACGACAACAAGTCATGAAGTCCGTCGTCATGGTTACAACCCCCCTCCCCCGGCCGAAGGACAGATGACCTTTATGCACACTGGTGAACCTTTTGAGTGTTTGTGAAGAGTGTGTGGGAGGCGGAGGGAGTAGCTGGCTACACAACCACAACCACAACCACAACCACAGCAAATGCAACAACAACAACAACAACAACAACAACAACAACCCTAACAAACCTTTGGAAACATCCACACCTACATCAAAGACTACATCCAAATGTGGAATGTAATGTTACCTGTCCAAAACAGACCAGAGGGGGGATACTTTTATCTGTTCATCCCTAGTAGATCCACAAAGTCCTTCCTTGCATTTTCATTTTGTCAAACATTTTTCTCAACAGAAATTCTCATAAAAAAAATTAAAAAAAACAAAAACAAAAAACCTTTTAGAGCTGGTAGTAGGGGAACGTATCTATTTTAGTCTTACTTTGCAGTATTCTGGTGTGTCTTTCATTCTGAACAAGAACTAGTAACAATCACAGGTTTCCATAACCGTAGCCTACATTCAGTGTACTTTTCAGCATCCCACAAACTGTATATAGGATTACATAACTGGCATTTGTTTAGCCTCCTTTGAATCTCGTCTGGTGCAGTCAGAAAGACTCTCTCTCTCTCTGTTGGTCCTTCTGGAAGCAAGTGAAAGAAATAGACTGCTATGGAACTTTGTGGACCAGCTTGTGCTGATGCTGCCCGTGGAGTGGACGAAAGAGGGCAGTGTGACTGGGAACCCATCCACCTAAAGAGGGCAGTGTGACTGGGAACCCATCCACCTAAAGCCCTCATTCTCTTTTTGGCCTACGCTTCAGTGACAGAGACTGGAGCAAAGAAGTCACTTGGAGACAAACGTGGAATATGTGAATTGTAATTTGAAAAAACTCAAATGCAAAAACAGTGTTATTCTCCTGTAGCAAAAACAAAACAAAAAAACAAAAAACTAATGTTTCTCTGTAGTACAAAAAGACATTTTAATGTGTATTCCAAAAAAGCTTATGAAATACCCTCAGCGTGTACTAATCAGACCCCTTCGATGGGGACCTAGTGTATTCAGTATATACAGTCTATATACATGATGATATATCTCTAAAGTGGCCTATTAAAGCACTGTTTTCATTTTCTTTTCTCAATCTTGTACAAGCGAATGGGCTGGAGGGCTTTGTCCTTTTGTTCTTGTCCCTTTGTGTTCTAGTCTTTGTATCTGACATAATGGTATGATGATAGTGGTGGTGGGGATGGGGGTAATGATGATGATGATGATGATGATGTGAATGAAGGGGGGTGTTTGTCACTGTTTCGGGTCACTGTGTTACATACAGTACTGCCTCAGCATTAAAAGTGTCATTATTGCCTATTCTGTTCATGGTCTTGCCTGATATGTCCAGTTATTCTTCACTGCCCATGCCGGTCCTTTAAAACAAAGGCCATGACACTGAGAGAGGATATGGTAGGTATGTTAAAAGAAGGATATGCTCATGAGCTAAAGGGTGATTTTGAGTTCAGAATCATATTCATTGCCAAGTATGGTTGCACAGTACAGGGAATTTGTTTTGGTACGTTGGTGCATACAATAAACAGAGAGAAAGTTATCTGTTGGCATCTGCTGTCAAACCAAAGTTAAAAAAAAAAATAAATGCAGATGATATCCAAGGGGATTCCCCACTCATGCAGCATACATCTTGTAGGCCTGTATTTTAGCACAAGGCAATGGAATGTATTAAAATAATGTTACTGCAGTGAAGGATGCAGTTCAAAAGCCTGCAACCTGGATGTTCTTCAAAAACCTTTTGGTTTAGTTGCCTTATTTTTTTATTAAAAGAACACGGAATTGAACAGAAACATTTTGTTTATCCGTTCATCAATTGAATCAAATGAATCAGTTAAATAATGTGGTTTGATACAATGACGCAATGTTAAGGGGCGGGGTTTGACGCCAAAGCAGGAAGTGACAGACAGATCTGCAGACATCACTGTGCAGCTGCTGAGCTGACGGACAGTCTGGCCAGCGGACATGAACTCCAAACAACAGCAGACTGCGTTTTTGCAGGACGGGCTTGTGTGAAAAGAAAAAAATTGCTGATTAGATACGTGTTGCATTTTAATATAAACGTTTTTGCTTGCTTGTCATTCGATAGAGGGTTCCCCAAATCCCCAGAATGTGGATAACTCCCGAGGAGGTGTTGCTTGCTAACGCGCTGTGGGTGAGCGAAAGGGCGAACCCCTTCTTCATTCTCCAGCGGAGGAAGGGGCACGGCAAAGGAGGGGGCATCACAGGTACACTTAGCTTTCAACCAGTCATGTCTAATTTTCTTAAATGTTTCAGAATAGCCATTGTTGTTTGCGCATGCATCGCAGTGTGAGGAACAGCTAGTAGCTAGCGAATGAGCTGGCAAAGACAGTCCGCAGTGTTGATTGTTTTGGCAGTAAGTGGAGCAACTTAGCTAGCCAGCCTGCTAGCATTAACAAGACAACGTCTGTTTGGCTATTTCATCTGCCACCCTTTAAGGCAGACAAATTGACAATAAGAATTAATCAGCATATTTATCTGTAACTGTTAACTTAGCAAGCAAGGTTATCCCCTGACAGCAACCAGATGATACATTTTCTTGCTGTTGATCGAGCCATTTTTTCCATGGAACAACAAAAGCACCTGGAGTAGCCAGCTTGTTTGCGCTATCCAGTTGTCTTTTCTGTGTCCACTTAATTTTGCCATATATATTGAATTACGATGAGGTCATGCGTCAACAAGCTAGCGTTAGCTAGGCTAAATAGGCAGGGAATTGGGAAATAAGAGCCAGCTTGTCTACTGATGACAAACAAACAAACAACAGCATCAACACTGGAGAAAATGGGAAATAGGCCGTAGCTAAGTAACTTATTGCTCTACCCAAATGTGTCTTCTGGATGAAATAAATAGTTCAGCTGTCTTTAATTCTAATTATGAAATTAGATGTATTATCTTGAAAGATCTCAAATACATCTCATGGTGACAGTAATGTCCCTTCATTGACTAGAATGACTTTTGTGGTGTAGCCTGACCAAATGAAATCCAACCCCTGTAAGAGAAGCTCATTGCTGTATGAACCAGATGTGCTCAGAGTTGTAAAAGCTTCACACTACACATTAACTTGTCACGTGAAGTCAGCCAAGTTCAGACTGTTGTAGGCTATGACAATATAATAATGACAGTATTGTTAAGGAAAATTATTTTGAAAGCAAGAATCGCCCTAACGGTCCCAAATTAAATTTAGGCTTATGTTTAGGTAAGAACAAAGTCATTTTACAAACCTTTGGGCAGGTCAAGGATCCACTGCACACTCTAGATCTTTTTGAATTACCAGACCATTAAATGTGGTTGTGTGGCTACAGTATATTAATTTGATTTTCAGTCGGTTTATAGTGAGCTGTAAGTGGCTCTAGGCAGGAAAGCTGCTCCACCCTCTTGATAACAAATCAATGCCCTCCTGTATGTGATTCGGAATCGGAGACACTTGCACTTTATTCACTAAATACAGAGATCGTACAGTTTGTTCATTTTCACAATTTGTCACTGTGAAAATCTTGCAGAAACAGTGTCACAGTATGACTGATGCACTCTGTGAACTGACAACAGGATAACTCGCATACAGTGCACAGGGACAGCACAGACAACAGACAACTATATGCATAGCCTACATATCACTCTCTCCATACATTCAGTGCTGTGTTCATCAGTTTTAGCAGGAGGTTCCGGCTTAGGTGGGAACTGATGAGTGTCTAGTAGTGCATGTAGCAGAGAATCCCTGTCCGAAACCTAGTAAGCCTAAGGGCCCGGCTACATTAATCCATCACAAAAAACAGAGATAAAACAGATGGAAGGCATTACTGTCCATTGGTTTGTTTTTAAATTATGACCTAACGTAACTGTGCGTTTGCAGAAACAACGTCTTTGCTTCCAAAAGTTCATAATCTCTGAACTATTCTGTATGTCAAAATGGACACAAATCTGGCAGAGACAGACGCATCATCAGCCCTATCCAATAGATGGATACTCCTAATCGAAAAATGATTTCAATTAAGACATAGACAGACAGACACAACAGATCAATGTAGCCGCCGGGCCCTGATAGCTGCCTTGGCCAGGGAGGGATACCCCGTTTGCTGACCAGTAGACATTTGGTTTCCCATTCAGGGGACCCAGGTTCGAATCCAGGTGGGTTACACATCGACCAGTGAACACTGAATAGAACAAGCATGAGATACTAGTGACATTTGTGTTTTTCAGTGCCAAGAGCTGCTCACAGGGGCACACTTCACTTGGCAATTTAACCATGGGTGTTGGGCATAGGGTCGATGGTACCCTCTGACCAGTGATGTCCGGCCTTTTCTTTCAGGCTTGTTGGTGGGCACCTTGGATGTGGTGCTGGACTCCAGTGCCAGAGTGGCTCCCTACAGGATCCTGCACCAGACTGGAGACTCTCAGGTCTTCTGGAGCATTGCCTGTGGTGGGTGACAACTGAGGATGCCGTAACACTTCAGACAGAGTTTCAAGGTTTTCATGATGACGCCACCAATATGTTTCTTTCATCTCGCCAGGCTCCTCAAGGAAGGAGATCACCGAGCACTGGGAGTGGTTGGAGGCCAACCTGCTTCAGACCCTCTCCATATTTGACAATGATGAAGACATCACCACCTTCGTCAAGGGCAAAATCTCGGTAAGTACTGCTGTTGATGTCAGTTTGAATGCCACTGCTCAAATTGCTGCATGATGATGATGATTGATTCATGTTTGCTCCAGCAGCAAAGCATAATTGCTCTAAGATTAACTACCGGTTCACATTACTTTGAATGCCTAAGATCATGAATTGAATTGAATTGAATTGAAATACTTTATTATCCCGTAGGGAAATTCGGTAATGAAAATAGGTTGGTTACATTATCACAAGTAAAATAGGTTGGCATCACAAGGCCTCTGTTATTCAGTAAACACCCCCCCCCTCCATCTATTAGACTATCATTCCTTTCTGTGGTACTGGAGTATCAGAACGCAAGAGAAGCTGTCTCTTGCTTGTTAACTTAAGTGCTGTCAAAGTGATGTGTTGCGGCCTTCCTCTATACCCCTCTGTTTCAGTCCTGTCCTTGACGGGCTGTTTCTGTGTGCACGACACAGACACGACCATGCACGAACTGGAACAGGAACTGTGATGCGTGCCTGGCTCACAAAATTCAGATCAAACTGTCAAACTAGGTGTTGCAGATCTTGTCACAGCTGAACTGCAGAAACCGCACTAAGTACATATTTCACATTTTCTCAGTGTTGGGACAACTCGTCATTGTGTAAAACCAATGCAAACATTTTTACGATAGTGGACCTTTAATTGATTGAATTGACCCCCTCCACCCACCTCCCAACCCTGACACCAACACAAATTCTGCACTCTCTCACTCTTGTCAACCAACGTACACTTCCCTCAGGGCATCATTGCCGAGGAGAACAAGAGCAAACAGGCCCAGGAGGACGAGGACTCCGGCAAGTTCCGTGAAGCGGAGCTGAAGATGCGCAAGCTGTTCGGCATGCCGGACGAAGAGAAGCTGGTCAACTACTACTCATGTAGCTACTGGAAGGGCCGTGTGCCACGCCAGGGCTGGGTCTACCTCAGCGTCAACCACCTCTGCTTCTACTCCTTCCTGCTGGGGAAAGAAGGTGTGTGTGTCCTTCTTTTACTACCGTTGTGGGGACCAAAGGCTTGTTTTGTCACTCCACACAAAGTAAAGAAGCTATTATAGGGTTAGCGGTTATGGTTAGGTTTAGGTTAAAGAGGCATATTACAGGCAAGCTCTCAAGACACAGAGCACGTTGGTAAGTTTTATATCCCATCATCACATGTTCTAAAACGCTAGGATTACGGTTGGAAATCAGCGAAGTGGCCCTTTAAGGTTAGTTGTTATGGTTAAGATTAGGGTAAGGAGTTGGGGAATGAATGTATGTCTATGGAATGTCCCCGCAATGCATGACAACATGGCCGTGTGTGTGTCAGAGCCTTTTGTGCATTTTACACACATACATTGTGTGTAGCTGACCAGGTGTTTCTGCATGAATTAAATGCAGTGTAATCTCCTGAAATGAATTGAGCTTCTAAGTGTGTGTGTGTGTGTGTGTGTGTGTGTGTGTGTGTGTATGAATGGGAGGATTTAGATGGATAGGGTGTTGCAGAATACAACTGAGTGTAAAGTTAGGAGCGTAATAAAGTGACAGCACCATCCCCCACCGAAATTCCTCTGCTAATTTAATTCAACATGGCTTGCTCTTAGTTTGCCCTGTGGATTGGCATTTTTGGAATGTGTTGTACACCTCCTCTTCCTTCTCATTAATTTCATCAGTACAGCTTTAATGTGGTTTTGGGTGAAAAAAGTAAGCAGGAAATACATAAAAACAAAAAAAAGTATGGTTTATTTACGTAACTGAACAAACAAACTTTCCCCAGAGGAAAGTTGAATCCCTGGAAGGAACACTATCTGAAGCCAGAAAGCTACCTAGAAAGTTAGTTGTTTTCATCTGAAGAGCCTGCAATTTAGCTTACAATACATATCTGTATTGTAAATCACATGAATCACTCACAGTCTTTTTGAAGCAGTGTGAACCAAACACAAGCCTAGAAGGTATTTATTTGTATAGTACATATTTATTGTAAATAGAATTGAGCACCCTGTATATATAAGAACCCATCAACCATTGTGTACAAGCTTGTTATTAAGTGGGGGTGGAGGGGTATTCAATTCTATAATGGATCAAAACCCCACAGTTAAGTTGCCTTGCATTGCTTTGCTCTCTCAGATTGACAGCTTTTGTTCATCTTGGGGCAGTGTCATTGGGCTGAAGAGGTACAACTATTTAGCCACTCCTAAACTTTAGAAGTGCTCCCACTATAAACTTGCTTAAAATTGCTTGGCTAACTCGGTCTTCTTAAGAGATTCGCAGAAAAGTAATTTTCTTCATGCAATGATTTATCCGCTGCAGTTATGTAGTGTATGGGCACTGAAACAGAATCATTAGCCATGAAGCCTCTGACTAAACCCCTGCTGTTTCCTGCTCTGTGAAGGGGAGGGGTGACTTCAAAGTGAGGCAGTGTAATGAAGAAAGGAGAGGAAGAGCTTATAGCAGACAGATGACCTAAATGAAACAAAGCACTTTTTCATTGGCCTAATTTAGAGCCTCTCTGACCACTTATATTGAGTAAACTGTATAGCGAATGTTGACATGCTCTACTATTTACAGATTTTACAATGGTTATGATGGTCAGTTGGTTTTGATCGTGGTTCTCTTGTGTTTGTATGTATAGCTCAGTGGGTACTAGAGCAAGGCACTTATTCTGCCATGGTTAAGGGTTTGATTCTTACTGTGGTCACTCACACTAAAACGTGTGCATTCATGCTGCTTTAAGGTGATTTGGATAAAAGTGTCAACCAAATGTCATATCTAATCTCACTCCATATCAATTTGAATGTGTCCTTCACCCTGTCTTGTCCACCCCCATCTTCATCTTATATATGTCCCCACC
>OMKL01138974.1:0-22527 GCA_900302295.1 Parasudis fraserbrunneri | reverse complement strand
TTGAGCCAGGGGCTGTAACTACTTGTGTTCAAGCAGATACTGCTCTCTGCTGGCCAGAAGGCCTGGTAAAAGTGACACACTGAAATGGGCACATATTTTCACAAACCTTTCAATAATCAGACCGAATTGAGGGACTTGCCTGATAATCTGACCGATTTGAAGGACTTGCCTGATAATCAGTCTGAATTGTGGGACTTGTCTGACAATCAGACTGAATTGAGGGACTTGCCTGATAATCAGACCGAATTGTGGGACTTGCCTGATAATCAGACTGAATTGAGGGACTTGCCTGATAATCAGACCGAATTGAGGGACTTGCCTGATAATCAGACTGAATTTAGGGACTTGCCTGATAATCAGACTGAATTGTGGGACTTGCCTGATAATCAGCCTGAATTGTGGGACCTGCCTGATAATCAGCCTGAATTGTGGGACTTAACCTCTAAACTCCCCTGGACCTACCACTTTTGCCCACATCTACATCACAGTTTTAAATCATTGATTGTTCACCACAGTTTTAAATTAGAGGAGAGATTCCAAGGTGATATGATTATATCAAATATGTCATCCTTAACAGGTAAATGTGGATAATAAGGGACTTGTGACATCCCAGCGTTATAGCTGATGTGAAGCCTTAGAATCAGCAGCTAAAGAATATGTGCATGTGGAAATTGTTTTCTCACCATTGAATTTGCTTAAGGGGAAATTAAGCCAAGCAAGGGTTTAACAAGTGAAATATAATTATTAAGTGTTTTACCCTAATAAAGATACTGAAAATGTGTATTTCTCCATTTCCCCCCCACGTTATGTGTTGATATGTAGAAATTCAATACGGGTTACAGATCTGAGCATTTATTGGTAAATGTGATAGTAGCCATTAGGCCTGTACATGAATGGCAGTAAAACTAAAAAACTGGAATGGTGACATGTTTTCATTCTTTAGTTGACTGACTGATCCCCTGATACAAAGACTAATACCAGACAATGGGTAAATATGAGTTTTTATAGTAGCCTATTTGCTGTATTTTGTGGCTGTAAAGTGTTTGTTTACGTTCCTAATGTTTGTAAATACTGGAGTAAAGCACAGGTGTATTCTGATATAGTGGGTTAAGAAAGTTCCAAAAAGATTATTTTCCATCTAGCTAATGTACAGAACAGAACAAACCATCAAGAATGTGAATACAAATCACTCACTGATATGGCCCCAAAACTCCGATTAGGGGTTTAATTGATTTGACTATAATAATGAAACATGTTGCAGTTACCCTTTCATCCACAGTCATAATAGCAGTGGCAAACTTTATGTTCATCTAAATTTGGCCAGAAAGTTGATAGCGGTCCTGTCCTGAACCATGGAGGTATTGTAGATATATATTTATATAGTTGTATAGAACCATAGAACTATATAAAACCCACAACTCTGACTGGAATGTCTGAATACTGACGTAACACTACCTCATCGTGTCACGTGACTTCAACTCTTGCAGCAAGACTTCCTGCTGTTGCTTTCATTCTAAATTAATAGCTGTTAGTATCATGTGTTTTGTTCTCTGTCAGTAGTAGTCTGTGTTTGTTCCAAAACAAAGTAGTAGATTTTCAATAAGTATTTAGCTTAACCGTGGCTAAAGCATAAGTGAGAGTTGGCCAGTTGCTTGGCGATTAAGGAAGCTAATGTTAGGTTAGCTAAGGTAATTAGACAAGAGTTCAAGCAAAGAGGTTGCGTTAGCAGCAAGGTATCATACCGACTACTACTGAGTGACAAACACCAGAGTGACACGACTGCACCATTTGTTTTGTTTTTGCATTTATTTCATACAACTAACGTTATCCAGTCTCCCGAACGTCGGAAAATCTAGACTTGGTGCTAGCTAGGAAGTGCAATGGCAAATTTGATTTCAATGCAGGTCATTGCCTCTCTGAGAAAACCAAGGAGTCTAAAACCTCTACGAACTACAGCATTGATCATCGATAAGCGAAACTACAGCAGCACAACTGGGTCTTCACACGAGTACTTGCACCGTAGTATTGTGCCATCGATGCATTATCAGAAAAGTCTACCGAGGTAAGGATATAAATGTTAATTATTTCAAGTTTGATACAGTCGCACAGTGCATGTTTATCAAATTCAATGTAGCTTTAGTCTCGGTGACGGCATATTACTATTGAAATATATTGGGCCAGGTGCATATGGGGTCTGTATTAAAGAAGGTGACTCGGTTGAGGCTGCCAGGGAATGTAGGTGAGAGTGCACCGTGGATTTGAACTGAAGCACAGCATGGCCACGAGGGGGCGATGGTATTCACAACATGAAAAGACTTGTCTTGTACAACTGTCAGTAGAATATTGTGATGAGGCTATTGATTATGTTGATGTGCTGTTGCATTAATTCTACATCACTTGTTCAGGCTACCTGTTCCCAAACTGGAAGATACTATTAGGAGGTATTTAGCTGCCCAGAGGCCACTTCTGGACGATGACCAGTTCAGGTGAGACCAAGGAAATTTATATTGTAACTTGATTAGATATTTCCTGACACCTCAAAACTGAACAACTATTTATGTGCCCACAGGACAACAGAGAAACTGGCACATGATTTCCAGAACAGTGTGGGGAAACAACTGAATGAAGAACTGGTAGCTCAGGACAAGAACAACAAGCACACCAGCTACATTTCAGGTGACCAATGCCCTCGACAGTGGATAGCAATATGACACTGAGCATCTGTGTGCACATGAAATACATATATTACATTACAGTGGTTGGAAATAAAGTATTTATGTAGGGGGCGTTATTTCCAAGCAAGTTGATTTTGAGAGGCATTTTTCCAGAGTTCATGGGGCAATTTCATTGAAATTTTGTTTGAAAAGATACAACATCTTACATCAATGTGAGAATGATGACACTGATGTTGGTATACACAATAAGCTATAGGCTTACTTCTTTTGCGTCCTTTTTCCGTGTTTATTTTTTGAACATGTATTTCAGATTTCATGGCCTTTTACAAACCTTGAGGGCATTGTTGCACCTAGCCCCTGTTAGATACCTACCCTGAACGTAGACCATTTCTTTGTCAACGTCATAGTGTAGGCAAAACCAAACCGTTCACATCTTTTGGGTAGCGACTTCAGGGACTTTATGGATGCGCTTGCACTGACAGGTTGCCGGATGTTGCGTGGTTTCATCCAGAGACTGTCCCCGGAGACTTCTGAAACCAAATTGCGTGCGCATCCCAAAACATCATCATTGTTTTCAAACAGTAAAAGGGTCTATAATGCTGCATGGTGGATGGTTTAATCCAAAGTGCCTTACAGTACCATGACTGCATACATTTTTAGCATGGCAGGCTGTAGAGAGAATCAAACCCCTAACCCAAGTCTGTTGGTATTAGTGACATGCTCTACCCACTGAGCTACACAGGACCACATGAGGGCTAATCAGTGTGATCTGTCTACATCTTGTCTTTCAGCCCCATGGTTTGACATGTACCTGTCTGCACGGGACTCTGTGGTGTTGAATTTCAACCCATTCATGTCCTTCAACCCTGACCCAAAGGCAGAGTACAATGACCAGCTTGTACGAGGGACCAACATGGTTTGTTCTGCCGTGCGCTTCATGAAGACACTACGAGCTGGATTACTGGAGCCAGAGGTTTTTCACCTCAACCCAGCAAAGAGTGACACAGAAGGCTTCAAGAAGCTTATCCGCTGGGTCCCCCCTTCACTGTCCTGGTATGGAGCCTACATGGTGAATGCATACCCCCTGGACATGTCTCAGTACTTTCGCCTTTTCAATTCGACCCGTATCCCCAAGCTTGGGCGAGACCAGCTCTTCACTGATGAGAAAGGACGGCACCTCTTGGTGATGAGGAAAGGCAACATGTATGTGTTTGACATCGTAGACAAGGATGGGAACTTGGTTAATTCCGCAGAGATCCATTCTCACTTGAAGTACATTTTGTCCGACCCAACCCCAGCACCCGCCTTTCCCCTGGGGGTCCTGACCAGTGAGAACAGGGATGTGTGGGCTGGGCTGAGGGACAAGCTGCTGACTGCTGGAAATGCAGAGACCCTGGGGATTGTTGACAGCGCTCTCTTCTGTCTCTGTCTGGATGATGAGAGCATGCGGGACCATATTCACATCTCCCACAACATGCTGCACGGAGATGGCTGCAATCGCTGGTACGACAAGTCCTTCAGCATCATTCTGACCAAAGACGCACAAGCAGCCATCAATTTTGAGCACTCTTGGGGTGATGGTGTGGCTGTGCTCCGCTTCCAGAACGAGATCTTCAAAGACACCACAGAGCGGCCGCTGGTGAGCTCTAGTTCTACTCCTGCTGCCGTGGACTCGGCCTCTGCTGTGCGCAGACTCCAGTTCAACCTGGACAGTGAGCTAGAGAATGGCATTGCTAAAGCCAAGGAGAACTTCGACGCTGCTGTATCAAAGCTCACCATTGATGCTATGGAGTTTAAGAAGGGAGGGAAGGGACAGCTGAAGAAGAAGAAACTGAGTCCTGATGCTATAGCTCAGCTGGCATTTCAGATGGCCTTCTTGAGGCAGTATGGGAAGACGACAGCCACATACGAGTCCTGTAGCACTGCAGCATTTAAGCATGGCCGCACAGAGACCATCCGGCCAGCCACCATACACACACAGCGCTGTGCACATGCCTTTGTTAACCAACCAGGGCAACACAGTGTGGAGCAACTGCTGGGCATGCTCAGTGAATGTTCTAAATATCATGGGCAACTGACCAAAGAAGCAGCCATGGGTGAGTATATACCATTTGTGCAATGTATATGTAATGCAAAGAGCATTCTGATTGCTGATTACAATTTATCATACCCTGAAATATTCAACAGGCTTACGTTTTCATATCTGTAATAGTTAATGCCATTTATTCTCACCAGGGCAAGGGTTTGACCGGCATCTCTTTGCCTTGCGATACCTGGCTAACACCAAGGGCCAGCCTCTGCACAGCTTGTACCAGGACCCAGCTTATGCTGCTATCAACCACAACATCCTCTCTACAAGCACCCTGACCAGTCCAGCGGTCAACCTAGGAGGCTTTGCCCCGGTGGTGCCTGATGGCTTTGGCGTGGGCTATGGTGTCCATGATGACTGGATCGGCTGCAATGTGTCTAGCTACCCAGCTCGCAATGTCCATGAGTTCCTGCAGTGTGTCCACAAGTCCTTGGAGGAAATCTTCACCATCCTGGAGGGAAAGCCTCTTAGCTAAGGTGTGTTCTAGTCAACATGGCAGGTGGTTTAAAAAAAAGAAAAAAAAGAAAGTGAAGTAAATATCAAGGCAGTTTCTCTCAACTCAGGCTTGTTAAGTAACATACATGTTGCTATAGATGGGTTTCTTTGTGTTCACAGTCAGGGGGCAACAACAGTGTTGGTAAGTCACTAATACAGGATTGCAATAAATGTGAGCAATACATAATAATGTAATGTTAGAAAATTGGGGTGATTACTTGACAAGCTTAAGTGGCTTAGTCTCTGCACATTGCTACAATAATTAGCTCTCATTATTGATGAGCAATTGCTGCTCTATACCCAGACCAGGAACAAATATGTGCAATTGACTGTAAAACAAATCTTTCTACTTGTTTGTCCAACATCCACCTTTAGCTTTCTGCCCCCTCGATGTACGCACTTCTTTATGCATTATGACGTTGCAGAGAAGCCCGTCTATACTAAGTGAAGTAAGTGAAGACAGGTTGTCGTTCAAAGCTGATTTAAAAAATGAACCAACTCCAGAGTATTGATGTTGCATTGTGCATTGAGATCAGTGTGTTGATAGTTTGTGTGTTTCTACTGCATACTATTTAGTACACAGTATTCACTATGATCGTTCACAAACAGGCAGAGTGAATATATTGCTGATTTTACATTCAAGTCATACAAACAAACTAACAGCAGCCTTGAGAAAAAGGTTGAGAAATGTAATACGAGAGTATAAGTGCACTTTTTTCAGTATGAATGATCTCTATATGTAAAGTTTTGGGGGGTTTACGTTTTTTTTAAGGGGATGGGTTATTTTGTCAGAGCTAAATTAGCAAGTTAAACCACAAAACATAATTCCAACTGATTCCAAAAAAATTCATCTTACCCCAGAAATCAGTTGTCGAAATACAACCAGAAAATCAGCTTCAAGAAATGTACATTCTGACTCAGACCAGCACTAAACTGATGAAATCTCATGTTTGCTCTAGATTACTGTAATAAGAGGTAATATATTTATTGCTACTTTTTGATAACAGCTCATCTGTTCTACTTGGAAATTGTGTCTGGTGTTTAACAAGAACTCAAACTGTGCTCTGCATTGTTTATATATTTAAAAAAAAAAAAAAACCTCATTCTGCGGTTTCTGTGCCTTACCAAAAGGAATATGTAATTGGTCATTTCAAACATACAGCATTTATAAAGAAAAAATACTCATGTGTTTTAAGTTTTCAAAATAAAAACAAGATGTCACTTTGTTGGTCCATTTCTTTTATATATAAAACATTTATGTAGCAAACTTCTACAAGCCTGTTTTCCATACCAGCAGAGAAAAGCAATTCTTTATTGCAACTCTTAAATGTGGGTATTACAGTAGTTGTCACCACAGGCCACTTCAAATGGGACTTATTCTACATTAAAACTTGGACAAAGTGGTAACAGGTTTTTTTTTCCGAGTCATTTATTTCAAATAAAAAAGTCTCGCCACCAAAAGCAAATGTACAAATGCAATCATAGCAACATAAACAAGAACTAAAGCATCCGGTAAGAGAAAAATCCACATTTTAGATGGGCTTGATTTTGAAGTGTAGCCCAATGAGACTGAAGACGAGACATTTCAGATCTTGAACCAGGTAGTAGAACACTCTGAGACCTTCAGGATCCCTGCAGGGTGAAAAAGATTTCAAAGGCCATTAGCCTTGTACACATCACTGCCATTTTGAATTAAAACAAGGAAAACCAGGAGAACCGCATCAAATCCCATTATGACTGCTATGAATTTCATTCAAAAATAGCTCTTCTAGCAGCAAAATTATAAAAATGACGATCATTTATGTAACCTTTCCCACATGAGTCAGGCAGCAGGTTTTTTTGTAGGTGGCATTTACTTTATCGTTATGAAAGCATTTCAATGAGCAGATAACCAACTCCCATACACCTCAAAACACAACAACTATGGTGATGGAAAACAATCTGAGTCAGGTAATCATGAGTTTATAATTACATTTGTGTCTTCTGCCTGTTGTTTTGACCATTTCAGTTCTTGAAGTGGTATTTTTATGGTGACGTTTTAAAATTGAAGTGAGGGGGCACTTCCGCATCTTCCCACCCCCTCAACAAATATGGTGGCCGTGTGAATAAGGCGAATACCCACCTAGTTGTGCCCTTTGCCTGTACTAAATGCTTACCCAAACAACCTTTTAGTATACAGTACTTACTTCGACTGGTTGACGTCAATCAAAGAACCAATCTTGGAGGTTGTGAATGAAATGTGCTCATCTCCAATGACAATCTCCAGCTCCTGAGTGTTTTATAGGAAAAGAGGTTGGAGTTAATTACCATTCCTATGCCACTTTGTTTCATAATTCATCTTTTTTTTTTTATATTTCAAAGATGTTCATTTTTACCCAAACAAGGCCTAGGCAAAAATTCCACATTACTGTTTATCCTCTTTCAATGAAATTATGATATTATGGTACACAATTATGTAATTAATGATAAGCTAACTCTGACCAAAAAAAAAGAAGAAAAAAAATAATTTGAGAATATTAAAAATATATATAGTGTTATATATACAGGCTGTACAAAGTATACAAAAGTGTAGGCCTATACAACAATCAAGTCTAAGACTCTTAACATGATCATATAATATAGTTCAATGAACTATAGTGAACACTAGTTGTATTGTTTCACATGTAATTTTGCATATGTAAGCAGATATTGTAAAATAAATTATATCGGAGGGAAATCCTCATGATAATATTAATTTCTTCCACATCGCCCAGCCTAACACAAAAGTGAGTACATATAGTTGGACAGCTTGACCTGCAAAACCAAACTTCATCAATGCTTATCCCATTTGAAGGTGTAAGTGAGAAATAACCAAATCATTCAGAGGGAATGAAATTGATGCAAGATGGAAAACATGGTGGATCAAATCAGAATGAAAACAGCAAATAGCTGAAGCAGGCAAGAGAATAGAATTTATGATCCTGGGTGATACCAAAATGTGTTAGTGGGGGTGGAGGCATCCTAACCTGTCTGCCGACTCTGTCTGGGGGTGGCCACAATGCATCATCCTCCTTGGTGATTTCACTGTCGTCAATGATCCTCTTCAGTTCCTCCATCACACTCTTGTGCACATAGGCCTGAGATGATGACAACAGATGGGACAGAATTTAATAAGAGAATATAGCTCATCGTGCAGTGTCAACAGACATTACCTAGAAAAAATATGTAGACTTGTTAATACTAGGGATGCACCGATACCACTTTTTCAAAGTGTCCCAACTGCCCATACGAATGACAAGAAATGTTACTATACTTGGGTCAATCGATTACTTTTCACTGTACAACATATGGCTACACCATTAGTTTGACTGAGAAAAATTGCTTTTCATCCATCACATTTTGTCCAATAGTGTTTGTGATTCTGATGCCAGTATCGGTATTGATGTATCCCGAGCACGCACTGCATTATGTTGATAATAACAATGTAGTTCACATACGATAGGCTTTGTGGTTTACACTGGCACTATCAACGTTATGTAGTGTCTTTAATGACATGATTAGCTAATTAAATTATCCCAATGCAATACCTCTTTTCGGATCATGACATCATTCTTGTAGTTGCTGTTGTTTGCATACCTCAGTTTACCTGAAAGACAAAACAATTAATTGCTTAGTGTAACTGTCTGTATGCTATATCCCCCAAGCTATGATCTTAGACTTGATTGTTGTATAGGCCTACTTTTGTATACTTTGTACTGCCTGTTTTTCAATTACAAAACCGAAGTGCTACCTGCGTTTACTGCATGTGAATCAAATGCATAATAGTTGTATAGCCTACCATATTATGCAGCACATATTCGAACTCTTTTAAGTTTTGCATATCACACACCACTAGTGCCAGCAGTAGCTAGTAGCTAACCAAGTTGTATGTAGTCCACATGGTTTGCACTCAACGAAATCATAATTTTTCGTTACATTAGAAACATCAGCAAGAGGTAGCTTCCTTAACATGATGGAAATAGGGAATTAACATGTTATCCAAAACGAGTAGTCTATTAAATACCAGTACGGGCCTAACGTTAATGAAAATGAATTGATGTAGCTAGCAGCACATTAGCTAACGTGAACTGTTAGCAATCAGGAAGGCTAACAGTAAAATTACCGCCTAACTTAACTTACCGTCAGGTCTAAACTCAAATTCCAGGAACTCGTGACCAAACTTTCCTTTATGTCCTACATAATATCTCAAATAGAAGTCGCTTGTTGACATTTTTGATCTTCAGAAAGGCGTGAAGTTTGTGAGGTCTGAGGTCACAAAACTAGCTTACAAAAAAAGTACAGCGAAATAATCGACGGTCTTGTGCGAACCCTGTTACCCATATGCGCATGCGTATTTGTGTCGCAAGTTAGTGATTTCTTCAAATTGTCGCATTGTGGTAGTGTCATAACACGTGTTGTGGGCATAGAACGATGGCTGCCTCATTCTCAAAACAGTTAGAGGATCTATTAAATCCTTTACCTAAATTCGAAGACCCAGAAGATGACCATGATGAAGCGACAAAAGCTAAGATCATAGAGAAGTTGGATGAAGATGGCGATGATGATGAAGTTGCTTTCAGTGGTCTGCGGAAGCAGAATACTTCTACGCTCTCAGAGACAGACGGTCGGTATTTGGGAAAGGCAGTGTCCCGTAAACAGTTGCTGATGGATATTGAAGGGTCGGGAGAGGAGGATGATGATGAAGACGAGGATGAGATAGGAGATGAGGAAGATGATGGCAATGCACAGGAATCTGAAGATGAGGAGGAGGATGAAGACAAAGAAGTGGAATCTGGAGATGAAAATGAAGAAGATGATGATTTGGGAGAAAACGATGTAGCTGAGTTAAAAGCATCCGTGTCTAAGATAAGAGTTACTGACATCACTTTTCCTAAGAGGGTAGACTTCCACAAGCTGACAGAGGGAATGGACGATCTAGGAGAGAGTGAAGAGGGTGAGAGTGGCGAGGAGGAGAGTGGGGAGAGTGAAGAGAGCGACGGAGATGACGACTCAGAAGATGAGGACGAGATGGAAGATGACGGGGAAGACGAGGGAACTGTCAGGACATTTTCTAAAGAGAAAGTAGACGAGGAAGTGGAAAAAGGAAAAGCTGTAAAAGACCAACTTGCCCTCTGGGATCAGCTGCTGGAGGGGCGAATTAAAATCCAAAAAGCCCTTGTGACAGCAAATCAGCTCCCACAGCCGCAGACTTTCCCAGAATTCAAGGAGAGGGGTGGTGCTGAGCTTGCAGGAGCAATGAAGAACAGTCACAAAGCCTTGAAGGCTCTACAGAGGTCTCTGTTGGAGCTGCAGGATCAACTGCTCTACCAGAACCCAGACACCAGGCCCATTTCTCTGGGCAAGACCTGGGGAGCAAAAGCTACTGGTGAAGATGAGGAGGTTAACAGTGATGAGGAAGAAGAGATGCAGGAGGCAGGGGAGTCTGGGCCTCCCAAACGCAAATTGGAGATGGCAGAGTACCCAGACTTCATGGCCAAGCGCTTTGCTGCATTCCAACCCTACCGCAACGCCACACTGCAGAAGTGGCATGATAAGACCAGGCTGACCATGGGCAAGAGCAGCAAGGGCTTTGGGGCATTTGAAAGGAACATCCTGACCCAGGTGGAGCAGGTACTGATGGACAACGATAGACTGCTGCGACGCACCCAGACACGCCGCTCAGAGTACAGAGTCCTGGGAAAACCCGAGGCCTCGGCCCCCACCTCTGAGACCGTAATCACTGAGGGAGAGGAGGCGGAGCAGCTGCTGAAAGCCAACACACATCTGAAAGATCTGGATGAGGATATCTTTGATGACGATGATTTTTATCACCAGCTCCTGAGGGAGCTTATTGAACGCAAAACGAGTGCAGTAGACCCCAACGACCAGGTGGCCATGGGCAAGCAGTGGCTGGCCATTCAGAAGTTACGTAGTAAGATAAAGAAGAGGGTGGACACTAAGGCTAGCAAGGGACGCAAACTCAGGTTCCACATTCACAGTAAGCTGGTGAATTTTATGGCCCCTATTGACCACAGTTCAATGAACGATGAGGCAAGGACTGAGTTGTACCGTTCCCTATTTGGTAAGAACGCTGTGGAGTCACGAGAGTGACTTGTGCTACGAGATAATCCTGTGGACAGGACAGCGATGGTGAAGCTGAGGATGCAGAAACACAGTGCCTTTTTTAACTGAGAAACCAAGATGGAATATGATGATGAAATGCATAAAGCCGCCGCCTCCTCTCATGTCAGTGAAGGCCTGTTGATGTCTCTCTAGAGATGACTGAATGGGTGTCCCAGTTAAATCATTAGTTAACCTTTTGTGCAAAAAAAATCCCACTAATCCTAATTGATTCGATATGTACTGCGTCATACACTGGATAAAGTATAGCCAAATGCTTTTCCTGTGTAAAATATTTCGTACCTTTTCATCAGTGCAGGCCAGAGTATTGCAAGCATGCAACTCCGGTGCAAGGGTGCAGGCACATCAAAGATTTCTATTGTTGGTTCCACCTTGGCTGGTAGGCTAAGCTGATATACATCTACAGCCTAAGCTCTTTGAGACTGAAGCAGAAACACATGAACACCTTGTACAAAATGACTTTATTTCATCACAGTTGTTTTGGCCTAATGTGTAACCAAGTGTAATAAAACATCTTGAAATACCTGGGGTACTTGATCTTAGCACCCTAATGTAGTACACAATTGGCAACAAATCAAAATAAATAATTTCACACCTTTGTTCTGTCACATTAACAGATGAAATAAAACAAGATTATGAATGTATTTTACATTTATTCAGTCTTTTATTCAAGTATTTTAGTGATGTCTGATTATGCAAGTCAAGTAAATTGTCTCTAGCACACGTAAAATTCATGGCAATATCATTTATTGTCACACTTTAGACTAATTGGTTCAGTGTCAACTGGAACAAAATGGGTTACAGTAACAAATTCTTACAAGGGGAACTACACCCAATTTAAGAATTCCTACATGTTATTTCTATGGTCTAAGACAACAAAAATATTAGTGAACATGAACAATTATCTCCCAAATCCCCAAAATAGTTGATGTTTGTAATGTTTGATATCGGGTATAAAGTCTGACGTTGCTCCATAGACAATGATTTGGGAAAGGTGGGAAAGATGACAGAGCACCCAAGGGAATGTGACTATGCAGGTACGTTTTCTGTGTCACAACTGAGACCACTTATTTAGAATAAAGACCATTTGGGTATTAAAACTCAACAAGCATTATGTGGGTTCACAAAACCAGTCTCCCATTCATTGTCAATGGAGGAGCTCCAGACTTCATACCTGATGACATCACAAGTCTGAGTCTTAACTTTTCTGGCTTTGGGAGAGAGTAGCTCATGTTCACAAATATTGGCCATGGCCAATGGGAATAACATACTGGAATTCTTAATTCCCCTTTAAATGTAACTTGTTATGAAAAGGGAAGAAGCAGCTCAGGCCACATACCATTTATTTTGCACAACGAGGCTTGAGGAAACCCACTTACTGTTATATGCTTTGCATCCCCTTTTTAAATTACAAGTAAGCGAAATAGTCATTTTTCACCATGTTTCACTAAGAATAGGGTACTATGCATATGCTGCTTTTCTCCTAATATTTAGTGACGAGACATACTTTCCATAGTGGTAAATGAGACTTTCATGTCTAAACCCTGCACAATCTGCAGTATATGGTAGCATGGGGCTACTAGCTAGGAAACATCATTTTTAAATGAGAAATGTTTTAAGCACTTATTGCAACAAGTAAATGGTAAATGGTAAATGGACTGCTTTTATATAGCGCTTTTATCCAAAGCGCTTTACAACTTATGCCTCACACTCACCCATTCACTCACACATTCACACACCGACAGCGGAGGCAACCATGCAAGGTGCCAACCTGCTTGTCGGGAGCAGTTAGGGGTTAACCTGGAACCTTCAGATTACCAGACGACGGCTCTACCTCCTGAGCCACTGTCGCCCCCCGAGTGACAGATGTGACAGATGTGTCAATTCAAAGCAACAAAAACAAATGACCTGAGAATTTGATCATAAGAAAATAAACTACAGAAAACACAGCTTAATACAGAACATTTTCTCATTATGCTGTAGAACAGACCTTTTTACAATGGGATGCACTTACTTGCAACTAACAGGCAACATGACATTCAACTCGTACATTTAAGTGAAATTTTAATACACATCTATTTTTTTTTAATTGGCTGGTGAATCTCCACCATTCAAGCTTAAAGGAATATAAACCCCTGATGGTAATTCCATAACGGCACAACCAATTACTGTTCATGTCTCCAGGATGGAGATCTCATCAACATTTTACACAGTACATGAATATAATTCATTTTCTGTAATGTTTATTATGTAGTACAAAGAACGATTTAATTACTACACAGAATGACCATGAGGGCAAGTAACAGAACACTTAATGTCTTTGGTGGGGTTGTCATCGTACAGAAAATGACTTGAGGTGAACTTCGGTTGTTAGACTTATTCTCAGTGTAATTCAAATTGACCGGGATTGATGCAATAAATTTAACAACAAAAAAAGGTTGAGGGGGCAGTAACATACTGTACAACACAAGAAATGTCAAAACCATAAGTACATTATTTCAAAGAGCATAATTATTTAGATAAGTCAAAGTTGCATTGATAGAGTAAATCAGAAAAGGCATTGAACCTGATGGCAGCTCAGGAAATTATCCTTTTTCCTGCATCTTAACAGCTGAGTAAAGAAAGTAGCCTATGTGTTGTTGAGACAGCACTTAGCTACACTGCATTTGTTGCAATAGTAAAAGGCTCCGGATATCAAATCATGGGAAATCTTGTCAAACACCAAAGCACTTCCCATTCCGGTTATCTTTTGTTAGGGTGGCAACTGGGCAACCTTTTGGGCAATGTGCATGCCAACAGGAAATTAAGTGAAACAGGGCAAAGTATATAGTAGAATTTATCTGGGCAACAAGAGGTTGCCATGCAATCAATACAAAACGTGTTGAGATATTAGCTTAAAGTTGCCAAACAACGTTGCTCAAAAGGTTGGCCAGTGTATCACCACCCTTGCTCCTTCCATTTCAATATAGTGGTAATGCAAGCAGCCATGACCAATAATGAAATAACAATTGAGCCTTATCAATAATTCAAGCTGAACCTCCGTTTCTCCTTAATTCATGCCTAAGCTCCAAAAACAAAGAAAAATAAAGAAAATACAAAAAAAATAAAACTGCTTCAAATCAGTACCAAAACAAGCAATTAATCATCTCCTTGATCGTAATACAATTCTTCATTCCAAATATTAGATACATATCAAAGGCGGGCCTTCCAGTGGTTAGTCATACATGTCTTCCTTTTTCTTCTGTCTTGTTGGTTGGCCACTATGTGGCAGATGCACCTTATGTACAGATTAACCTCCTCCATTAGTCAATTTTGTCCCTGACATTAGGATGGGAGCAATGTGGTCAGTGAGGCCGAGTGCTGGACTCCGAGTTCTGTTGCTTCTCCATTGTGCTATAGCCATTAAGGTAGCCATTCAGCCGTTTGGTCAAACCACCAGTGAGAATGTCCTGGATGTGCTGAACTATAAGGTTTATGGCAACTGCATTGGGAGAGATGTAGGTAGGCATGTGTTAATAATAAGCATCATTAATGATATAAGGAAAATAATTTGTTGACTTCACTGTTAACATTCCAATTCCAAAACAGAGATATATTGTTTTGTCCTGAGAATGGTTTAGTCTCCCTGATTCATTTCCTTAGCCTTGACATTACAATTCCCAGCTCACAGTGTAAGAGTAAACACAGCTGTGTTCTCCATAATAAAACCTCTGTTGAGAACAGTGTCTCAAAACATCTTGATCACACTAGTCAGACATATGGCTGACTTGCAGTCATACTGTCTCTACTTCTTTGTTCTAAGAATCACCCATGTGGGTATTTAATCAATCACAGTAACAAGGGAGTAAATGGGAATAGAAAATGCAAAATAAGAGCAATAATAAAACTAAAACATGATGATCCTGGACACCTAACAGAAAAAGCACGGTCACCTTTAGGCTTTGTCCTGGACTTTGGAACAGCCAAGAGGGCCCTGCCTACTCTCAACAGACTACTCCTTTTGACAGATGCACAGAGACTCACCAAGGTTTTCAGCTCCTCTGGGTATGATTACATCGGCATACTTCTTTGTCTGGGCAGCGTGAATAAATAAATTAGGTTCAACAATGAATCTTTCCAATCACACAAATAAAATGTATCTGTGATATCACATGCAGAATAGGTAGCCCACTCACCGGCAGACAAAACTCCTCAAAGGCAGGCTTGACAAAAGTAATGTACTGTGCTAGAACACTTTCCAAGTCCCGTCCTCTTTCGCTTATGTCACGAAGCACTGGAGAATGAAGTACACAATTATTGTTATCACCAATTCATCATCTCATCATGTGTTTCCTGTCCTTAAAGTAATAATCTCGAACATGTTCATATAAAAATGTTTGCTACTCTCTCGCCAGTTGATATAACAATAGTGATTCCACATATACCCAGTTCATGAATGCTTTTACATTTGCTGTTCTAAACACTGATGTCTGGTAGGACATTCCCAGGAAAATAATCCACCACACAGTAAGTGATGCATTTCATGTCATCAGCAGCAACAGCGATTTGTTTGGATTTAATAGAGCAATGACCACTTATAACCAATAGACGTCACCAAAAACAAGAACAATTAGTAACGTGTGGATTACCACATTCAAGTTTGCATTTAGGAGCATTCGTTCTTTCGGTTCATAACATGCTTGTCTCACCTCTGCGTGAGAGCCGTGTGTCTGCATCCGTGTCCACAAACAGCTTCATCTGGAACAGGTCACGAATCTCCTGGCAGTAGAAGACCATGATGCCTTCAAACAGCACCACGTCTGCAGGGTAGATGGTCACAGCCTCCTCTCTCCTGCCACATGTAGGGTGAACATTAAAGGATACGTATTTCATATCACAATGGGACTGTATTAAGTATGACTGCTCCCATGTTTGAAGCCAGTGAAAACTGTCCATCTATCCCACAATGCAAAGCGTCTAGTCTAGTCTTAGGCCGTTTGCAAGCATTAGCGCTAATATTTGCTACATCGGCTTCCAAATGTTACAGCTAGGGGAAATCAGCGGGGGAAATCAATGGGAAGCAATCATGAAGGTATGATGTCCTTAACTGAAAACTCAACACCACGTCATTGACAACTGTCATATGTGCTCACCTACAGTCAACTGCTTAAATATCAGGAATGTCAATTTCAATATTGTAAATAAGATAAATTCTCATTTTGATGTCAAAATAGCCAAATAGCTAGCCTGGTTTACCCTCGTCTGTACATGTGCCTAAATTATCAAAGTAGCATAATAGACTAAAGACACACATGAATAGCATGTACTAAAAGCCCATTCACAAGCCACACTTGACTTTGCTTGGACCTCAATCTAAGAATTTTTTTTTCTCAAAAACCTGAAACTCCGATGGTTCAATTCATTTAGATGAATCTACTCAAAATGAACTAATCAATACAAAGAAGCGGACTGCCCAGCACCAGTGGGAAAGTGATTTTGAGAGCGTGCTGATACACACATGGGAACACAATGCTTCAAGTCATGAAAATCATTAGGCCTATTACTGTCTCAAAAACAACAATTACATTAGTTATATCAAAAATAGTTGTGTATTGCACGATTTTTGAGATAAAACAAAAAAATATTGTTTGTATATATCCATATTGTTGTTATTTCCAAGTTTCCAACCAAAAGCACTTGAATGCATGACATGTTGTATTTACAACTTCCGAAGTGGGAAGTATTGAGCTTCCCAGGAGCACTTGAAGGTGGCATTAATACAGTCCCCCGTTAGGATAGTTATTCTCTAAACACAAAAAAAGGAACATGACTATGGATTGACTCACCTGGAATGGGTGACAAAGTCATAGACTGGGATCTGTACTGTTTTGCCCTCCATGATGTCCCACAGAGTTGTGACGATGAGCTCATTGTCAAATGCATCTACAAGTATTACAGAGGGGAAAAGAGCACAAAGCAGTCAAAAGTGTTACTCTACTGCAGCCTGCTCATGTCAGCCCTCGGGATAAAGGACTTAGATGGTGACATGTTGCCACCTGGTCAACATTGGGTACTAGACACTCACCACACCTAACACCAGATTACAGAATCACATAGACACAGCCCATACTGCTACAGTGAATAAAACATAACGAGGCCCACGTGGAATCTGCAGACGAAGATGGAGTTTCCGCATTTCGAGTTTCAGATAGAGCCGCTAGGGTTCTAAAACCATCAATAACATGGTAGAATTAACTACAGGAATTCAGCAGACTTTTTACAAAACGTGATGCAGAAATTCTTTATGAATTAAAAAAAATTATAATAATGAAAGTCTGTAGATGACATTTGTGCCAGGATATTACCTCCTCCCTGAAACAGACTTGTACCACAGTCTGCCTGTGCGAGAAACGCAGCTATGAACGGACACATGAACCTTAAGCACAGGGGTCTGTCCTTGATTAGTGTCACAGTTCCCGGATCATACATGAAAGGAAAGAGGCCTGTTGGGTGACATGGACTAATAACACACCTGGATGATCAAAGTTGAACTGGCCTTTGAGTGCCTTCGTCTTCTGTTCCGCGGTGAGGACCTTGTAGAAGCTGTCCTGGCTGAGAATGGCCACCTGCCGCTGGTGGTGGTCAATCTTGTTCTGTCCCAGCAGCTCCATGATCTTACTGCACACTGATGACTGGCCATGGAAGAGGACAAGAGGTGACCAAAACGATAAAATGTTGTCTCAGTTATCTGATGCAAGTTGACAGAATATATTGCTACTGCTACCAACTATTATTTAAGTAATGGATTCATCCGATGGTTCTTTTATCGATTAATCGGTGCATCTAAACAATAATAATAATTAGATAGAATAGATTAGATTAATGTTAACTCTCTATTCTTGGTATGCTGTATTATTTATTATCTACCCTGTTACAGCTGACTTGCCGGAGTTGGCATGAAGGGGGAATTGAGTCAGCTAGGCAAAGTAAGTTTGCCTACTTCATGAGATGACTCAATGCACCGTCATTCAATAAAGACTTGAGTAGGCAGCTACTTCACTTTGTGTGTGTGTTTGTGTGTTGGGGGGGGGGGGTATGGATAAAGAGGATGATCACAACCTGGGAACCTGCTGGTTTGATCCCCAGATGACAGGTTACAGGTAAGTATGTTACAGCAGCAGTGACTTGACTATTCTGCACCAGCCACTTCAGAAAACCATGGAGGCCATGACTAATCGGGACCACTGCATTGCAGCTGGCTGGCCCTGTGCGCTGAGTGACCTCTATTATAGATGCTTATTCAGTAGGACTAAAGCTTATTTAGCAAGGGTAACCAAAGATGCAGGTTCTAATCTCTACCCTCTTGAACATTGTATAGACAGTTTCACTGGAATTATGTTGCTAGGGAACAGTTTGGACCCAAGTGTATTTCCTTTCAGTTATTGCATTAGCAAACACTGCAACGGGAAATTAACTTGGGTCCTTTTAGAATGTTATTGTTGTCACTTTGAAACTGTCCATAGAGTTCTAAATAAAATGCTTACTACATTGCCATGTCTCTAGGCCAGACATACACACACACACAAATAATTTGGTTATGTCCACATACAACTGCAAACAGGCAAGAGACATACACATTCAGACATGAAGACACCTGCCAGTCACACATGTGCTCAATTGACATCCAGGCTGAAGCATACAACAACATAATGGCACAATAACATACAGCATCCACTTCAAGGCTACAGAAAGCAATGTTTCCTCCACATTGTGCAGCTGCCAATGATGGCAGATACTGAACAACACCTACCACCCCCACCCCCCCAACACACACACACACACACACACACACACACACAAGTAGAATGTGCTTAAAGACCAGGTGGCTCTATGAACGGTTTCTCTTCAGGGGATGACACCAGGAAATTTAACCCACAAATAACTGTCTGGTGGGCCCAGAAGTTGTTCCATGCACACCTTACCTTAAGTTAGTTGGCGGAGCCGGATATCAAGCTAGTCTAGCCAAACAATATGCTGAACTTAAAGGGTAAATTCAGAATCTTTGACTCCTAGACCCATTTCCTATTCATTGATGGTGTTGTTGAAGGGTCCTTTCTCAGCCCAATCCATCCATACCCAGCTCCTCCTTAGTTAGCCACACAATTTATGTAAAGTAATGGGGCCACTGTTAAAAGCACTTAAACACACTTGCACCCAAAGCAAACTGCTTTTCTCTGGGTGCACTATGGAGTGGGTTTCAGGGCTTTTTGTACAGAGTGAAAAGTGGCCCGATTACTTTATATTATTTTTGTGATGATTGGGCTGAGAAAGGACTCTACCCTTTGACAACATCATTGATGAGCAGGATTTAGGTCTAGGGTCCAGAATTCTGAACTTACCCTTTAAGGTCTTCCTCACCATCAGCAAAATAATTTGCCTTTATTCTGCCTTTAGCGGCAACCACACCATTCAAATTAATTCTGTAGCAACAGTCTAAATAAAGGACAAGATAGACACCACCTCTGACTGTAAACAAATCCATTTCCACATCTAAAATTTCACAAATTCTGATAGGCATGCACACATGAACCAAAAATATACTATTTGTGAGACAGTCCATCATGGAAATTAGTGGAATAGACGTGCAAGCTAATCTCTAATATTATTTGCTGTAGAGGTCAGATGCCAGTTCGTCACCTGTTGAAGATGATGTAAAGAGGGCTCCCGTTGTTGTTTTCCTTTTCTTTTCTTTTTTTTCATTTTTTAAAGGATCATACCTCTTGCCATTACCAGAGATTGTATCTGTATTTAACTAATGGTGTGTTCACTTCATATGTGTTTACCGTGTATGTTTTAGTAGATCTCAGCCTACCTTACTAAACACCATTCACACTGCTATTGATGTTGAAAAAGGGTAGAAGATACTCAGATTTGAAAGGTGGGAGGCATAGGTAATTCACCTTACCATGGCGCCTGTTCAATTCGCTCACACTCTACTGTATAGGCCGCGCACATCAAAGTTTCACATCCAGCTGAGTGCGCTTGTTATTAAATCCTTGGTGCTACCGGTTGATGCGCGAATTTGAATGGCTTGTAGTAGAGCAATGTATAACGTTAGCGAAAGTAAAGGGCGTCATGGTTTTCGCACAGCTGAATTAGCCTACGCCTAACGACTTTGACATTTTCATGGAGTATGTTTCCACACCTTTTCATCATCAATGGTACACTACCATTGAATGACGTTTAGTAATGTAAGCTGAGATCAGCTGAAACACACACCTTATACACCTATGACAACAAAATCAGTTAAAGACGGGCTATCTCCGGTAATGGCGAGAAGTAAAATTAGACTGGTATGGTCCTTTAAGTAGTGAGCCACTGCCGACACGACAGTGATCTGCATCTGGGCAGTGAAGTGTGATTTTAAAAACAAAACACAGTAATTCTGATCTGACAGATCACAGTGGTCGCATGGCCAGGGGTCAGACACTATCAGATCTAGGACCACAAGTGGCCCAAATCTGATTTGAAAAGATCTGATTTTTGTTTTCACACTGCTCCGAAAAAAATCAGATGTGTCACATGTAGGCAAAAAATCGGATTTTGACCACTTCGACCTGTAGTGTGAACTCCTTACATAGTGAACTGTTCCTTTAACATGGATTGACATAACCTATATGCGTGTGCCACTGACCCCATTTTGATGTCTATGCTATGCGTAGGGCGTACCCATCATCAAGGAAAATATACTTGAATAATCTACAATCAGTTTTGTGTACCACGGCGGTTTACCTCACATGGGCTACGGATTTGTCCGGTGTGAGGGGTATCCCGAGTCCCATTATGGGCATGTCCACCTCTTATGCGGACTTGCCAAATAATTAGTCTATAGTCTATCTTAGGGCCCTGCCCGTAATTTTGCAGACCGGAGGTTGGCAACGTTTTTAAAATAGTGACATGTTTGGACGAAAAATGATTAATAGCCTATTTGTAGCCAACATAGCCTATTATTAAAATTAAAGTAAAAATGTGCATGGCATATGGGCTAAAATGTAGCCTACATGCATTGCATCTATTGTAGGACAAGGATATTATTTTAGTGTTTTTGAAGCTTATTCGCGATCAGATACTACCAAGCATTGTTTTCTCTTTTGTTTGCATAAAATTTCCCAGATCTTGGGATGATGACGCAACACTGCGCAGCTGATATAGTCATGTTGATTGAACAGACCATATGGGCTAACATAAAATTCTTTTAACCTCTGATTCTCGTCCTTTCCTGGGTCCTGAACTTGAGAATAGGAAATTCTACGTCAGCCAAATCCGAAACCGATGGGTCTCTGTGCGCTGGAGTCCGAACATTGGGATTCCACCAACCCTCATACAAAGAATAAAGACATACCGTTGATTCGGCTACCGGTATCCACATACATTTAAAATGAGATTCGATAGGATATGGCTAGGCCTACACATACACGAGTGACCTATTTTGTAATTGATTCACTGATGTAAAGAAAACATAGCCTATAGGCTATAGGCCTATAATAATTTACCAGAGGGCATAGGCAAAGTCAAAACTAGTCAACTGTATGTCACCATGACATTTCTTGAAAATGAATCTAAAAGATGAAAACGGTGTAAACGACATCATTCCCATTGTGTCGTTTTTGAGACATTTCGCTCAAAAAGAAAGGGAACAAAGAAAATAAAACAACAGGACATAAATAAAAATCATTGAATTGCCAACCTTGCCGCTGGCAGTTCCTCCGGCAACCCCAATGAGAAAAGGCTGCCGATAACCATGCTCATTTTCGGCTTGGTCATCTAGCATTGTTTCGCTGTCGCCTGCCATGCTTCATCAGTGACTATACGCTCCACTAACACTTGGGGGTGCTTATGCTTTGGTTGCGCTCGGCTCCTCCTGTTGTTGATGATGATGATGAAGATGATGGTGAGAGTGGTGTGTGTGTGAGAGAGAGAGAGAGAGAGAGAGAGAGAGAGAGAGAGAGAGGAGGGGAGAGAGAGAGAGAGAGAGAGAAGGAGAAAGGGAGATGGAGAGATGGAGGGAGGGAGAGAGAGGAGAGAGACGGAGAGATGGAAGGAGGGAGGGAGAGAGACAGTGAGATATAG
>OMKL01138965.1:0-20740 GCA_900302295.1 Parasudis fraserbrunneri | reverse complement strand
ACCACCAGAACCACCCTGTGGGTGGGCATTACCTTGATGATGAGGAAGAGTGCTGAGGAGGAGTCGAAGGCTCCGTTGTAGAGGGTGATGATGGTGGAGCGGTGGCAACCAAACAGGTTCCCCACCTACAGGAGAAACGCATAGAAAGCCGGAGTTTGAGCTTTAATGATGGCTCTACAGCCTGACTATACGTTACTGTTGTGGTCATATTGTGTTTATGCTCTGAGGAAGGAGCTTGGTCTCCTAAACACAACAGTGTTGTTTCTCAATAAATTCTTGCCAATTAAGTTGTGGTGGTGGTGTCCCCTGGTCAAAACCTTCTATACTTTGTTATGGAGACAGTATGATATTTTATAACAGCAAACATTGGATCAGCCTGAAACTTTAAAATGAATAAAACCAAAATAATTTAGCTTTGCCCGTTTCCCAGGGACGCATGGCTGTTTGCCAGTTTGCTTCATCTAACCCAAAAGCCCACCAGGAAACAGCCATTCCATGGCACAAGAAAACACACAAAAATACCACAACATCCCTACCCTGTTCTTGTGCCATAACACATGATCACAAGCGTGGCCTGAAGCCTGGCCTACAGTCAATGTATGTCAGCTGAGTTTCTCCGTACTGGCTCCCACTGTATGTACAGTGTTGCCTTTGTCTTTGGTGAAAAGGCCTGGTATGGCCTGAATATAGCCCTGCGTGCATGTTTATCTGTGGGGAACATGGAGGTCAGGAGGATAAAAGACATGCTACTGCCAAATTCCACTTCCACAGGGTGCCACTATTCTTGTTCTGTGGTGTCCTTAAAGAACCAGTACAATGATGTTCATTCAGTCAGAAAAAGCTTTTTGTGGAATGTTAATGTCAGCTGTGTAATTTTTTCAGATGTATCATTTGATTTGTTATATCTGTTTTAGTGCATCCTCTCTGAGCACAGCCGTTCACTGAAAGGAGTTAGTATCATAACACATTAGTATCATAATACATTACGTTTTGAAATGTAAACAAATTCATGAGACCAGTGTGATCGGTTGCTATGGGAGATTAACACTGGCGAATCTGTGCAAGCAGGTGATAAATAAATTGTCACAGTTGCTGTGGATGTTTTTGAACCACTAAAATTAAATAAATTGTAGCAAAGTACTTTCATTACTATTACATATGGACTAGCTAACCGATATCCTTTACAACTACTGACAAACTGACTGATGAGAACCAGGAGGATAGTTTCTCAAGGGGATTTACTCATATTAACATTTTGGGTAACTTTACATTGTGTAGTAACATGCATATCCACACGACCAGCTCTGGGCAGGTGCTGGACTGAGAATAAATTCAGTAGTGGTAGACATAGTTCTGCACACTAAACAAGGCTTCCATTCAGTTGTTGTCTTGCTGCATCAAACACAAGTGCTGTCTTCAGTCTCTTTTTCAGACAACTTCTAGTCTCTTCTTCAGACTACTTCTACAGTCTCTTCTTCAGACTACTATAGGTTCTTCTTCAGACTACTTCTACAGTCTCTTCTTCAGACTACTTTAGACTCTTCTTCAGACTACTTCAGTCTCCTCTTCAGACTACTTCAGTCTCCTCTTCAGACTACTTCAGTCTCCTCTTCAGACTACTTCAGTCTCCTCTTCAGACTACTTCAGTCTCTTCATCAGACTACTTCAGTCTCGTCTTCAGACTACTTCCACACACTTCGTCAGACTACCTCTTCAGTCTGAAGACGGGAACTCTATGCCTGAAACGTCACTTGTGTTTGATGCAGCGATAAAGGAATTGAATGGGAGCCTTTCAGGTTGCAGTCTTCTTCTACCACTACTGAGGCAAAAGTGGGTCACACTGGACGGTCCATCCAGCCACTTACACAAGTAACAGAAGCAAGTATACATGTTGTCTGCATCTTCATGTGCATGCATTAGGGATGCATTATTCAGAGTCTTACACTATAAGTAATGAGTACAGAGTATCACAGACCAATCCATTACTTGTACCGCACAATATAGACGTGGATCATTAGTTTGGGGTCACTGGACAAAAAATTATTGAGGGTGAAACATGATCCATTTCTCTCTATTAGAGTGATCTAACATCCTTTTTATGTGCCAAAATGGCAGAAAATCAAATCGCTTTGTTTTAATCTCTGACATGTCACACATGGATCTTGGTATCGGATTTTAGTTTTGAGCAAATGCTGCCTATTTACGCCCGTTAATGGCCCGATATCCGACAGCAGTATCGGTGCATTCCTAGTGCGTGTGGGTGTGACTGTACCACTGTACCTGCATGTTGGTGAGTAGGAACAAGATACCTCCCACCGCGATGAATGACATAGCAGGAAAGAGGAGGATGGACAGAGCTGGTGAGTAGAAGAGGAAAACTTATTTAAACACCTCAAAACGTACAGTAAGGCTGACGTCACACAGACAAATATACATGTTATTTAGTTAAAAGATGATGCCATTTACAAGTTATAGACAAGTTTCTTGTTAGGTGCATGGGGTGTTATACCAGAGACAGTCTATATAATGAGGAGACAGAGCGCTGTGGCAGTTTTGAATGGCGATATCCATAACACTAAAGATGGCGGCAACAAAGAAACTTTGTAACTCCATTTTTGGACGGATGACATTAACATAGGTAACAAATTAATTTGTAACAGACACAAGTATAACAAACTAAATGAAAGTAACAAACTAAATTGATTGGATACTGTAAAATTATTGCTAAAGTTCAAACAGCATTTTGTTACACAACTCATTACTGAGAAAAGCAATAGGTTGATCATACTGTGACACATTACCACCACACTATAGGATAGAAAGAGAGGAGGGTGGCTTGTTTTTACCTGCACTTGAGAACGCCACTAACAAGGCCCCAATGGTGTACAGAAAACTGCAGGAAAAAGGAGATTACATATCATGTTATCTCATGTTGGCAAACAGTGCAATCAGCCAAGCAACACCAACTGTTAGTGCAGGAGGAAACTTACAGGTATTAAAAGAGTAAATAGATCATTTTTCTGTTCTAAAACTTGTTTTTGAATTGCTTGTTTTAATTGAACCCAGCTTTTTCTACATAAGATTATCTCCAACAGGCAACTATATTTGTAATTCTGTACAGCGCAATACTATCTTGTTATAATATAATAATAAACAATAATATAGGCCTTTAGCCTATATTGTCTTCCCAGCCATGCCCATGTCAGGAGCTCAGTCTCACCTCTTCACCTCTCCCCTCCAAGCCTTCTGTTTGCTTTTAATTTCCCCTCCACCCTGATGACTTAGTGGAACCATATGAATGGGCTCAGGACTAAATAGGATAGTTTGTTATTGTGGATTAAGAAATATTGGCATGTACATCTGGGAGGTTTTCTTAGATATGTGAGTGTGGAGGAAGAGGAATGTAAGGTGGTTGGGGCGGGGCGCGTATCAACTGGACTGGTGCCACATTAACCATAATTCACACCAACAGCCTCAACAGCCCCGCCTCAGAACAGCCCTAGCATTTTAAAGGATAACTTTATTTTTTTTTGTTATTGTCAACATCACCTACAAAAAGACCAAAACCTACAATGCATTTCTCCTACTTACAAGTATGGCCCATCTAGCAAACACCAGATTATAGCTCATCCAAAAGTCATAGAACTCCATTACTGTCATAAAAAAGGGTGAAAACAAGTCACAGAGCCATGATACAGAAGGCTCTGCAGAGAGTCATCAAAACAGCCCAGAAGATCACCAACACACATCTGCCTGCCCTGGAACACATCTACATTGTTGCCTGCAGAAAGGCATCCTGCATCTTAATGGACTCACCTCACCCCGCCCATCACTTGTTTGTCCCTCTGCCCTCAGGAAATCGCTATACAGGTCCATCAAAGCACACACCACAAGACTGACTGACAGTTTATACCCCAAAGCCATCACTACACTAAACTGCACTGAAAGTACACTCCCCATAGACAATATTTATACTGAACGCTACCTCAGTGCAACACTAATACCTACTCTGTGCAATACTTGATATTTATATGTGCAATACAGACTCATTCTGTGCTATTACTGTGATTATGCGCAATATTATCAGAATGATTGTTCAGTAGAGTACATAAGGGTGCATACGTAGGCATAATGTGTATGTGTGTGTGAATCTGTGTGTAACGGGTGTGCATGTGTGTCACAGTGTGTGCATGTGAGCATGTGGGTGTATGAATAGTATATATATTTTTCTTATTGTTCTCACTATTTTTTTTATTGTTATAAATATATAGTTTTTCTTATCTTAGTATTTATCTTGTATGTTGAGCTCCGTTCTGGCAGTGCGCCTGAATTTCGCTTTATCTACTTGTACAATGACAATAAAGAAATTCTAATTCTAATTCTAATGCTGTTGCTTTGATCAGCATAATTCATCGGTGCGATGGGCACTGTACTTTTCCCTGGACTTGATTGTAATGCACAATGTTCATGCTCGGGGACTACGCTGTTCTGTTTACTACAGTACATGCTCAGGGACTACGCTGTTCTGTTTACTACAGTACATGCTCTGGGACTACGCTGTTCTGTTTACTACAGTACATGCTCAGGGACTACGCTGTTCTGTTTACTACAGTACATGCTCTGGGACTACGCTGTTCTGTTTACTACAGTACATGCTCTGGGACTACGCTGTTCTGTTTACTACAGTACATGCTCCGGGACTACACTGTTCTGTTTACTACAGTACATCAATAGATCGATAGAGCTTGTTGCCTTTTAAAGTACCGCCCCTTAGTGTAAAGCGACTTTAAGAAAAAAAAAAAAAATTACACTGGCCTTATCCTGTAAGATTTAAATACAATGTTATATCAACATGGTCCAAGGAAGACCATAAGACCACAAGAATCATCATCTACAGGGTTCCCAGACACGTGCTGATTCCATGGCATAAAGTGTGATTACCACAAACAATATTGTCAGCATCTATGTTTTTTTTCAATCATTTCAACTAATTTGAATGTCCCAACTCCTATTTTGGCTAGCTGCAACTATATATTGGGAGGAAATGTGTTATTTAGGTTATTATTTATTCAAAGGTAACTAGATCTAACGTTACCAGCTGCCAAGGTGACATTGACTGGTTAAGAAAATAAATTATGAACGACGAAGACATTTCATAAAACCTTTTGGTCATGTAGCATTTCACATAACTTTTCCATGCCTGGAAACAACAATTTTATAAAATTCCAAGACTTTTCCAGGTTTTACATGACCTTAGGAACCCTCTCTCTCTACAGCACGGCCCATCCTCGTATTACAGTCGAAACTGAACCTTTAAAATACTCAACATTCCCTGGCTCAACACAAGCCCAACACACACACAGTTATGCAGATGCTTACATGTGCACACAAACACACAGGGGTGTACTACACATTTGGACTTTACTTCGAACACCACATTCTCTCTGCCATGCTCACCTTGGTATTTATACTGATATTTATAACCAACCCCTTCTCCATCCTGTCTCTATTTCCAAACTCTTTCTCAACAACTATTTGGGGCGGTTTGTTTGTGTGTGTGCCTGGTGCGTGTGTGCATCTACTGGACATGAACTTTATCTCAAACACTTTGGAATTAACTTATCTCATCTTCACATCACCTTCGGTAATCTATGATTTATATCCAATGCCTCCCTCTCCCTCTCCTTCCTTCCTTCTCTCTCTCTCTCTCCAACTCAAACTACTCCATCTCTGCCCCCCTCCCTTTTCAGTTTCAAACTGCTGCTGCCTTTGTGAGACAAAACTGTAACTCTCACTTATGGAATTTAAAATTTAAAACCCTTAGTGTAAATCGATTTTGAGTTTGCTATAGGACTATATAAATTGTATTTATTATTGTTTTTACACTAGTGAAGCTGTTCAGTAATCAACAGTCTCAATTGTTGGTTGTCCCCCTTCTCAATTTCAAATCCTTTTTACATCACATTAATCCTTACATCACAGTGACCTACATGTATAGTTCTACAGCTTTATTTGTTGCCAGAGACCCTCTTTTAAAAAGAGCCCTCTACTGCTCCAGTGGAGCTGCTCAGTGTCCACCATTGAAGTATTCCACACACAAAACCGGTGTGGATTCATCTATCCAAAGGTTGAAATATGCATTTGTATCCACCAGTCAAATGGTGGTAAAGCTTGGGTGTCTAAGAATGTGTAAGCCTAGTGAATCTGTCAGTTCTACCAGTGACTTTGGTAGGTAGCCAACTAAGTTAGCCTCTGCCACTGACTGTGAAGTAGGGGCATTGCTGAAAAAGAGCAAAAAGTCAACAAAGAATTTAGGTTAAACATTTTCTCTCGCTCTCTTTCCATTCCAAGTTTCATTCCATGGCATGTTCTCTGTGTCTCCATTCCAAGGCTCTGTTGTTGCCCAGCACCAGCAACCACTGTCTGCCCTCCATGGTTTCTTTGGAAACCTCAATGGCATGACAAGCACATAACTATACTCATGACCTTTTGTTCCTTCCTTTTATCTCTGTTTTGTCTCTCTCTCTCTTCTGCCTTTCTTACTCATTGTCCAGCTGTCATGCTCATCCTCTCCAACGTGCACAAGCATACTATACATAAACCCATGTTTAGTATGCACACACACACACACACACTAACAAACACATACAAACCTACACATGCAAGCACACACATAAACACACGCACACTAAGAAATACACAAATACAAACATATGCACGTAAACACACACACCCGGGAAACACACACACACACATATGCATAGCATTTCCTTCCATCCCTCCATGACTCCTGTCCTTGTGACTAGACATCTGTTGTTATGAGCAGACAGACATGAGAACCCCTCAGAAGAAAATACAGAGGAAGAGACCGGAGAGAAAGTGTTAGAGGAAAGAGAAAGAGAATACAAAAAGGCAGTAGTAGTAGAGTCTATATAATGAGGAGACAGATCAGTTTTGAATGGGAAAATCCGTAACACTAAACGTGGCAGCAACATAGGGTGACCATATTTTCAAACACCCTAACCGGGACCCTGTACGTGCACATGTAACAGCCTTGACAACAGCTACATTTTCATGCACACAATAATGCCACTACTTAACTTGAAGCTGTTCACATGATTATGTAAAATTACAACTCTTAATAATCCTGTTTACATTACACAGCGACGTTATTTCGATTATCAAGAGGGAATGTGTGTTTTGCTTAGAAATCTTACCTGCTTTTGTCAAGAAAAAAGTCATTTTAAATAAAGTTATATGTGGTGATAGTTTCATGATTCTATCTAGGCTACCCATTAGTTGATCAGCCTCTAACTGACAGATGAAAAAAAGTTTCAGGGAGTGCAGGCTTATAGCTACTTGATGACATTTGCCCACAACATCCAGCAATCAGCCTCCTGAAAAAGCAGGCAACCGAATAAATAGAAAAAACTAAGAGAACATCAAAGGCAGCTCAGGTGGCACACACTGCTTCTATAGCCAGTGGCTCGTCATGAGATACAGATGTATAATGCAGGTCCCCATGGTTTGATTATGTCCCACTCCATGTTTACCATAGCCCAGGAGCGTTGATGTATGAGGGAATATCTGTTCTATACATTATTCTATGAATATGGATCCAAACTGCAGCGATGGCTTTATCTGTGGCAGGCCTACAAATGTAACTGCCCCGTGCAACTCGCCTTATTTTGGATGAGGATACGCAGTAATGATTGGTGGTAATGGGTGGTCTTGGATTTCAGCAGAGCGGAGAGAGAATTATGTAGAATGCGAACAGCGCGCAAACCAGCATTACACTATATTCTATATTGTACATTATATTCTCACAGTAGGTCCGACTCATTATGCAAAATGATGACATGTCAATGCGCGTCATTCCTTCCACGAACAGAGCAGTAGATTATATCAAGGTACCCACTCCAGGTGTGCGTATTTGCACACTGACTTTGAAGATGCACACACCATATCCCTCAAATGGGATTTTATCAAGCGATGGCCTTTTACGTCCTACGAGCGGTGGGCTATAGGGGTGACAAATCTTTGTAAGAATTAAATAATTACCATACCACATTATTGAGGCTCTTGCCCATATTATTGATCCAGGCCAACTGGCCTCATTTGATTGTGATCAAATCGTTCTAAAACAAAAACAGGAACAGCTGGCAAGTGCTCGTTAATAATAATTCAGATTTCTATACTTAAACTTTTGGAGCGTCAACTGTTCCCAGTCACCATGACCACAGTTGGAGAAATGCGACTAAGAGTGTAGCCTACTTGCATTAACATAATTGGGTTAGGTAATAATGAGTGGGACAGAACATGATAAATGTCTATGTAAATGCTAAAAACAACAAGTATAATATTATAATGATTATTTTAATTGTGGTGAAAACTGGGACAATTCTTAGTGAATGTTGAAAACTGGGACATTTGAGTGTTTTACAGATATTTGTTGGGAATCGGGACACAAAGCTTGAAACTGGGACAATCCCAAACAAACCGGATGTCTGGTCACCGTACGGCAACAACAAAACTACTTGCTACAAAACAAACATATTCAGAAAATAATAAAATGTGATGTGATTGTATGATGAGTTCAATTATAATTTACTACATTTTGAGGTGAATTGTGAGTTTTAAAATAGGTTTTTATTTAATCACAATCTTTGCCAAAAAGCTGGGAATCACGCAGTGAGTGGTTGCTATGGTAACTAAGGACCGGTCTTGTTAGTCCCCATTATCAAGATGGAGGTGGAGTGAACCAAAAATAACACACACACACTTACATGCACACTATCCCCACACACACGCATATCACAGACACAAAGTGCAATCCAACCATTGTGCAATACTCACTCACCTGTAAACATACCTGCCTTAAATGTACACTTTATTGCATCTTATATTTTGTCTTCTTTATTTACTATCTATATATCTTAATATACTTATTGCATCTTATATTTTGTTTTTATATTTCCAGTGAAAGCTTTTCACACGTTTGTACCTGTGTAACCGGAGTGACAATAAACATCTTGAATATTGAATCTAGTCAGCGAGAAAGAGAGTGAATGGAGGAGGTATGGAGGCGGACAGAGGCCCCTCTGTCTGCAGCTAAACTATGTTTGGTTTAGTAATAGCAGTTGGCCGCTGTACGGCGCGCACCGCTTTGATGCTCAATTCACAGTCTAATGGCCGTGAAACAGCATCATCGCTTGTCATTCTGCTTCACTACCAGGCTCTCCGACTAGGAATTATACAGGGAAATACTGGTACCAGGAAGAGTGACTCTTGAACACTATGAAACAGTTTCAGCTTCTGACATTGTGTCCTAATTTGGATTTTTCGTATTCCCCAAGACGTTTTTTCACACGTCTATAATCCCAAGTTTTAAAAACAAGAGTAGGTATAAACCATTGCAGTGCTACCCAACAATGTCATTAGCCGCACAATGCATGCATTTTATGACCTTACAGAAACCACCGTTTCAACTACATGGCCGCCTTCATCGGGTTGATTAAAGGGGAAGTACGCCCAATTTAAGACTTCCTGTTATTCCTATGGTCTAAGACAATCCAAAACATTAGTGAACAACTCTCTCCCTCAATCTAAAAACTAGAGTGCTAAAACTCTAACGTGATATCATCAGGTATTAAGTCAGAAGCTGTTCCATAGACAAAGAATTGGGAAAGATGGTAAAGGTAACACTGTGAGCACCGTATATGGGTACATTTTCAGTCCCTTGCACAGTGTAAACCATAGAATTGGAATCGATACAAGTGCCATTCCTATTCAAATGCAGGGAAAGCCATATGTTAGTAGAGGTGTAACGATACACACATTTTCAGATTCAATATGAATTTCAATTTTCAGTCCCCCATTCATTGTCAATGGAGCAGCTCCAGACTTTATACCTAATGACATCACAAGTTCAAGTCTTACTTCTCTGGTTTCTGACTATGGGAGAGGGTAGCTCATGTTCACAAATATTGATGGAACTTTCCTAGGCCATGGGTGCTGTTCCCCTTTAAGGTTGGTTTGGCTGGTTCATCAAGTTAGTTTGGCTGCAACGATAACTTCATAACCATCCACCCTCACTCCCTTCCTTCCAGGGAAGAAATATACGTGCAACTCCTGGCTGGTTCCCAAGACAAAGAAATAACCGTTTTCCACTCCCTGCAGCCAAATGGTTTAAGAAAACAGAATCTAGCTGCTGTCAGACTCACATGCCCAGCAGGCGAGCCACCGTGGTGCCAAAATGGTCAAACAGGAAGCCATTAGGTAGAGTCAGGAAATTGTTCAAGAAGGAAGCAATGGTGAAGACCAGTGAGAACTGCTCATCCTGGCCACTGCAGTCTGAGAGAGAGAGAGAGAGAGAGAGAGAGAGAGAGAGAGAGAGAAGATTTGGTTACATTTGTAATGTTTGTAAACATTGGATGATAGCAGTCCTGTATTTTGAGTTATGATGAGTTGAAAAAGTTCCAAAAAGCTTACTTTCTATGAGTCAAACTCTCATACATCAAAGACATGAATATAACCAAAATGTTGATGAGTATATCCTGGGTTGTAGCTTTAAATACAGAGAGAGAGAGAGAGTGAGAATGAAAGAGAGCGAGAGAGACAGGGAAAGAGACAAAGAGAGAGAAAGGGAAAGAGAGAAGGGGTGAGGAGGAGGATGAAAGGGTATGTTCATTGAGGCGATGATGAAGATCAGAGAACTCCTCACGCTCATTCCTCATGACCAACGCTGTCATAAAGAAAGAGCACAGGGTGCGCATGTGAGTGTGTGCACGTATGAGCGGGCATTTATGCATGCAGTCTAAGTTTCAATAATCATTTGAGCTTTGAAAATATCTATGCAGACATGAAAAATAAGGCCAGGCCAAATGCAGAACATTCCAGCGGTGTCCCTTTGACACTGCTGACCTTTGCAGTAGCTGAGGCCCAAGTCAGAAGGTACAACACTGAGAATAAGTACCAGACGTGTGTGTGTGTGCATGTATGTGTGTGTTTGTATTTTGTATGTAGTGTTTCCCACACTTCCTAAGGTTATTTGTGGTGGGGTCAGGTCAGGTCAGACAAGGGACAAGGAGTCAAGTAGCGGAGAGAGAAGAGCGAGAATACAACGCAATAAGCAGTTTAACTGCAGTATTTTAGTCTGCTGGTGGTAGACCCATCTGATACAGTAGGTTGGTAGACTGCCACAAACAATGTATGGGAAACGCTGATATGTGCGTGTGGGAGGAGCATGGGTGTGGGCAGTCCTGGTATTCGGCAGTCTCAGACATGTCTGACCAAGATTCTGCTGTAATGGGTGGACCATGTGGCAGAGATTAAGCTCTTTGTATCCTTAGTACTTAAAAATGTGTGTGTATGTCTGTACGTGTGTAAGCAAGTGCAATGAATATCATACTAGGACTGAAAAATACCTTCACTGTTACCACCATGTCTACTACTACTACAAAATCAATTAATTTAGACACTGGAACTTTTCCTGAAACTCAGAAACTCCCAACTCAAAAATCAGAAGCTATTCTGTTCAAGATTTATTTGTGGCTGGCACCCAGCTATCATCTAGGCTAACCACAGATTCCCCAAACTGATAAAATAACATATTCGATTCATTGTGTTAGATGCTGTCATTTCTTTCAGGTTTCTTCAAAACCTGTGTGTACCACTGGTGTAAGAGATCAAACATGCACCACCCAATTTACTTTCCTTATTGAGACACGACTAATGGAAGCTGATTAAGTTACATCTGTCTGGTTTGGTTTGTACAGCACTTTGGTCAACACAGGTTGTTTTTAAATGTGCTTTATAAATAAATTTAACTTGACTACATCTTCCACTGAGGAGGTCTGATCCACGTGAAAATCCACTTAATGCCTTATTTACATTCCCCATTCTGTAGGTCAGTGGAAGCAAAACTATCCTGCTGGCCACACCTTTCACTTGTTCTAGTCATATTATTCTCATGACGTGTCCTGCATTTCCTACCAATATGGTACAATGCCATTAACACAGCTCATTGGCCATGGTTGTCACTTAATCATGATCACCTGGTAATTGATTACAATCACCTGTCATTTGCCTACCAAGATGTCTGCGATGATGACATAATCGAATATTATGAATTGGCCACTTCAAAAAGCTCAACATACCACCCCAAACAGTTTTTCTTTCCCCCGGAGCCCTCCTAGTTATCTCTGTAAATAGCAAAGTCACCACACCAGGCCTTCACATGACATATTAAATGCACTCATTACATTGCAAAACACAGGCACATTAACCTGAGGGTCCGGGTCCGAGATTAAACAAACACTGACCTACAACCTGTGTCCCGTTGACTCCGGTGGCGTTGACACAGAGGGAGCTGAAGTAGTCCTCAGACTTAAGGACAAAGACCAGCGAGGCCCATCCGAACACGGCTCCGGCGAAACACAGGCACTCCACCAGCCCCGTGGCCAGAGTGAGCCAGCGCCGCACCCCCGAACTGCCATCGCAAGCCAGCATGGTCTCTCGCTCACACACTTATCGCACACCTACTATATGGAATGGTACCACTGCGCGCATACGCATTCACACACACATGCACACAGACGCTGTCGTCTCCCCTCCTTTACCTGGGAAATATGGAGAGAGAGAGAGAGAGAGAAGAAAAAATGTTTGCGTTTTTGCAGGCTTTTGGAGAGGCAATAGGAACCAACTCTAAAACCCTAATGAAAATAAACACTATTGCAACTCATGCAAAAGCAATTTTCGAGGAGGAGGTTTTGTGAGACATTAGGGTACAAATGTGGTGAGAAAAAAAAGTTTGTGTGGGACATAAATTTAATATGCAGGGAAAGCCACAGTAAAGCCATAGCAAGTATATATATGCAAATAGAAACATATTGAGTAAAATATGCACAGCTTGAATACAGGCCATTCAGCCAGTTGAGATCTCTTCTAATAAAGAGAGATGTTCATGTAGGCTGATTTACAGTTGGAAATTCAATCCAAAGCACTTGGGAATGTGAAATCCTGAAAAGTATAGAAAAATCACCTGAAAAGTCCTCAACCTCAACTGTCTTAAACTATGAATGTACACAAACTTGAGAAACTTGTTTGAAGGATTCAAATAATGAACCTCGAATTGAGATGACTTGCCAACATGATACTGATTTGACTAAATGCATATACGGTAGGCTGCTCAAAACATGCAAATTCAAAAACATGTAAACAATAAGCCCTAACAAACCTCTCTCTTCAGTAAAACTGCATGGTATTGCCAAAATGAAAATGGCCTGTTTTTCAGTTACAACATCCACTCACTGCCTGAAAACCCCCAGCCTCTGATCCACCCTGCAATACTCACAGATCAGCTCTCCCCAACCACTGTCACAAACTCCTCCTCTCTCTCGTCTCCTTCTTTATATAGGCCCTTCCTTCCTGTTCCCCCCACAGTCCCCACCCCCTCTGTCCTCTGTTTTCCTCCCCTCTCACTCTCTCCACTCAACAGCCGAGAAAACCCCCTCCTCGCAAGTGGCAGAGGCTGCACAGTGTAAACCATAGAATTGGAATCGATAGAAGTGCCATTCCTATTCAAATGCAGGGAAAGCCATATGTTAGTAGAGGTGTAACGATACACACATTTTCAGATTCAATATGAATTTCAATTTTGAGGTCGTGATTCGATTCGATTTTCGATTCTTTATACATTCAAATGTATTCACAGAGCTGTGATTAGGTTATATATTATACATGTACACTACACTGCTTGGTTTGGCTCAGAAAAATAAAAATGTTATGTGTGTGTGTGTGTGTTTGTGCATAGCGTACCCTTCCCTCCCCCCTCCCACTCTACGCTGATAGGATGCAGGCATATGTCTAGTTTAGACAACAAACAGGGGAACAATGAAAGACCTAGAGAAGAGAACAAGATTAGAATCATTGATACAGTTATACATTTCAATACACTGTATTTTTTTGATTACACCCTATATGTTAGTATATGCAAATAGAAACATATTGAGTAAAATATGCACAGCTTGAAATCTATGTTCTTGAATTGTCATTTGGCTGGTAAACTCATGAAAAAAAACTCATTTTCTGATGTAGAAAATGTCAAATCAGTTTCTTTGGTAGCCTGGATACAGCCCCCTGAATCGTGCACTTCTTGTCATGGTCTGCCCTTCAGCCCCTCTCCCTGTCCCTCATGCCTTGGACTATTCCTTGCCCCCAGCCTTGGAATGCCCTGTTTTCACTTGCCCCTCTCTCCTTGGACGATTATTCCCCTCTTGTCTATTTTACACCTGCTCCCTCTCTCCTTGCTCTCTCTGTCTCTCTCTCGTTTATGTTCCCAGTTTAGTGGTTTGTTTCCTGTTCAGTCTAGTTGTTTAGTGTTCCATGTTTCCTGTTCAGTCTAGTTGTTTAGTGTTCTATGTTTCCTGTTCAGTCTAGTTGTTTAGTGTTCCATGTTTCCTGTTTAGTCTACTTGTTTAGTGTTCCATGTTTCCTGTTCAGTCTAGTTGTTTAGTGTTCCATGTTTCCTGTTTAGTCTACTTGTTTAGTGTTCCATGTTTCCTGTTTAGTCTAGTTGTGTTTCATGTTTAGATATTTCTCTGTTTACTTCTTTGTGTCATGTTTCTTTGTCTTGGTTCTGTTTAGTGTTTCATGTTTACTCTAGCTGTTACCTGTTTCTCTGTCCAGGTTTAGCTCTTTGTGTCATGTCTCTTCATCTTGGTTCAGTTCTATGTATTGTGTTCTGTCTTGTTCTTGTAGCTTTATGTTCTGTGGTTCCCTGTCTAGTTTCTGTAGTTCTTTGTCTGTTTCCCCTCGCCGGTGTCTCTCGTTGTAATCATCCCAGGAGTTTCTCGTTTTGCCATTTGTTTCTGTGTATTTGAGTTCCCCTTGTCCTGTTCAGTTTGTCAGTTCATTGTTTCCTGTTGGTTGTTGTGTCAAGTAAGTTTGTTCCTGTGTATTTGTCTTGTTCCTGATGTTCCATGTGTTTTCTAGTTTTGTATTTGTCTCCTTGTTTCTAGTTTTCAGTTTTATTTGTTTGTTAGTCAGCTTGGCTACCAAAATGTTTCCCTTTGTTCCTGGTTTTATTTTTATTAAACACCCTTGGAACCTACCACTGTCTCACTGTCTGTTCGTCCCGCAATTGGGTCCAATACCCCACCACCCTGACACGTCTGCCCTTTTCCAAATTCCACTGTTCAGTGATTCAATTCAAGCGATTCCCTGAATCACCTGAACTGAACCATATTATTAAAGCAATTTTGAAAAAGCGGCACAAGTAGGCGATTCAGGGGACTGGATCCAAGCTATTGGTTTGGTGCATGAGACTAAAAATGATGTGTTGCCATGGCAAAGGCATCATTCCATTCTCACTGCACTGTCCAGAATTTCCATGACTATGGAAGCCATCTAGTGTACCAAATGAAATTACCGCGATACAATGGGAGAGGCACTCTCTATTCTTCCAAGTTATGTTGAGTAAATAATCCTGTTCCAAAACCAGACAGTAGCAGCAGCCAACCCAGGCACACCTCACATCATAGAAATAATGAAACGAGACAGAAGGATAGTTCAATATCGGCCGATATCTGAATTTATTTTCCTTATTTATTGGCATCACAATGGTATCACTCCGATGGGCAGATGCAAACAAGCACTGATTATCTTCCTTTTTATTTATTTATTTATTTTTTGCCATATGGGCTTTGTTTGAACAGCATTGAAACAGACTGCACCAACAGAAATAAAGACAGATTATTTTCCAGTTTACAATGTTTTCATGTCGTATCATTTTCAGTAAACAATATTGGATTACCGTAGGAACCTTTTTTATACACATATTGATATCAGTACTGGTTATCAGCCATGAGAAAAAATGTATTATCGGTATCTGCCAAAATGTTCATATCGGTGCCTCTCTAAGTAGGCTACTGCAACATCTTGCATGCCTGCCAACAGCTAACTCATAATGGCCTCTAAGCTAAGTGACCAGTCAGAATGGAGATATGAGGGACTGTATGGGTTCATTGTTGTCCAATGGACCCATTGAGCATTCTGTTTTTTGTTTCATGGCTCTATCTGCGATGGTTGCAAAGATATCTTGAAGGAAGGGCACCCAGAAAAGAAATTTACACACACACGTGGACATGACAAACGCATCTCCACGTACACAGGATTCAATGAAATTAGCTTGAGAGCTGTGGAGAATGGAAGGCATTCCAGATATCAGTGTTGGGAATGTTTACCAGGTTCAGAAAAAAGGAGGTACTGTTTTTCCATATACAAAAAAACCCCCAACTCATACGTATTTCCAAGTATTTATTTTTTAAACCTATAAGAAGTGATCAACCAAATTTGGCTCGTATTCAGAAATCTCTCCGCAATAGGAGCTTTGTTCTGGTGTCGGTTGATAAGATTAGATGCCATCAATCTGCTCAGTCCTGTGTCTGTAAGCCAAATAACCACAGCAACCCATGACTAACAATGCTGCTGTAAGCTGTGTCTCCCCACTCAAACACCAAATGATGCATCCGTGGAGACCCTAGCAAAGCTCGAATGTATGAGAGGCCTAGCAACAACCACATGAGTCACGTCAATGATCATTCATGATGTGGACAGTTAAACTAAACAAGAACAGTACAAATGTAAACCAACTAAGAAGACCAAATCAAATTCATTACAGTGTAACACTGATATTCAACCAAGGCTGAAATATCTGACTAATATCATGACCACACAAAGCACTTTACACCAAGAAGCAACCTGAATAGGGTATCAACAGCATTACATTGGCAGTCCACTCACCTATTATATCTTCTTCATTCAGACGGCAGAAATTGGGGGGGGGGGTGATAAAAGTGACTAAGAGCACCCAAGATGAATGTCTGGGGGATAAGGGGATATTTTCTGATTCATAACTGATAACACTACAAAAAGCTCATTGGTCTAAAAACAAACAAACATTCTGTGGATCCATAGAATCAGTCCAGTCTCACATCCGCCATCTATGGAGCAGCTTCAGATCTGAAATCTTGATGACATCACATGTTCAAGTCTTAATTCTATGGCTTCAGACTTTGGCCAAATATCACAGTTACAAATATTGATTGGAGTGGACTTTCCTAAGCCAAGCTATTTCAATTTGTAAATTAAGTGGTCCCCTTCAACTGACCTTCCTCATGTCTCCTTAAATGAGACAGCGAAAATGATTTGAGAGTAGGGGAGATTCAGGCCAGACAACCAGAGGAAGTGGGAGGATTCTTCAATCCAAGGCCAACACCAGGTGTAGCCTATGGTTCCAGAGCCTGATCTTAATTCCTTTTTTCCTTGTGACATTCAGATGTTTCCTTGGCATTCAAGAACCAGGTGAAAAAGGAATGCATGGTTTTGATCTGGTAATCACCACACAGACCTCAGAAAAACCATGAACTACGATGTACAGGAAGGAGTAATTATCTGAAGTGGATTTCTGCTTGCTGCACCTACACATGTACTTGAACTGTTGTTGGCATCCTTCAAACTTCCTGACATGGTTGGTATCTACGGATCCCTCATAATCTCTAGTTTCATCTGGTATCGACATTTTCGCTCTAGTATTAAAATGAGGCCACTACAGCCCATGAAAGATGGTCATGTCAGTGGGCCGATATTTAAAATTCGATATCAGCTGATATTGGAAAAAAAATGGCCAATTCCGATATATCCCATTCCTAACCAATATATCAGCCCAGTAGATTGGTTGACCCCTACTGCCTTGTCTACCTCGTCTTGCTGATCCCTACTGCCTTGTCTACCTCTTCTTGCTGACCCCTACTGCCTTTTCTACAATGTTAAAATAAGCAGGGTCTGCATCCATGATTCTGATTGGCTAGTAAGCGTCACGTGACCTCCATTTTGCTGGGTAAATCACACGATCTATTCCGCCTGGGAAGCTGAACCAGGAACTGTCAAACAGACCAATTGGTCGGTGCGCTGTTTTCACAACTATGTGTCTTTTTTAATAATATCTAGTAGTCTAACTGTTGAAGAAAAGCAATTAACCCCTTGAGGAAGGGGTTAGCCTTTAACAATTAACCCCTCTTCTTGCTGACCCCTACTGCCTTGTCTACCTCTACTTGCTGACCCCTACTGCCTTGTCTACCTCTTCTTGCTGACCCCTACTACCTTATCTACCTCTTCTTGCTGACCCCTAATACCTTGTCTACCTCTTCTTGCACCTTCCACTTCTGTCTGTGTGCACCAGAGCATTCACATTCCTCACTACCTGGTGACTGAATGGACTCCCTCAACTCCGTGACCAGCTTTCCTTTTCCTGCTTGTAGCCCACGTAGATGGATTTCAATGCAAGTCAGATGGTGTGTGATTCACCCAAAGAGTCCTGCGTCTGAGGGGCAGGCTGGTAGACCAAGCCATTTGTGACATGACGCAATTCCATGGCCTCACATGGCATCAAGACGTAACCAACTTTTTATACCTCTGTCTGATCACAAGACACTGTTCAGCATGCACGCTCACATTTTCACCATTTCCTAAAAACCTTCATTGAGGGCATACTCGGTCATACATACACAAACACACGACTGACCAAGGCCCAGACAAACACACACACACTGAATGAGATAACTCAAAGACACCAGTATACTTCTTTAAAGGAGAACTACGCCAAATTCAAGAATTCATGCATGTTATTCCTATGGTCTACAACAGTCCAAAAATATCAGTGAATATGAACAACTTTCTCCCGATTCCAAAAACGAGAGTGCTAAATCTCAAATTTGTGATGTCATCAAGATTGAAGTCTGAAGCTGCTCCATAGACAATGAATTGGGAAAGGTGTTATAGATGACACTGAGAGCACCCAGGGGAATGTTCTGAGTATACAGATACATCTTCTGTTTCAGAACTAAGAACACTACTAGAGAGTGAAGCTCATTTGGGTATAAAAACTCAAACAAACATTCTGTGCATCCACAAAATCAGTCTCCTACTCATTGTCAATGGAGCAGCTCCAGACTTTATACCTGATGACATCACAAGTGTGAATCTTACTTCTCTGGTTTCTGGTGTTGGGAGAGAGTAGCTAATGTTAAAAAATATTGAACTTTCTTAGGACATGGAAATAACATATTGGGATACTTAATTTGGGTGGAGCCCCCCGTAGGGGTAGCTGTAGGTAGTTACGGTAAGGAGTTTGCATTATCAAAGGCAAGGTTTAGCGTAATCAGCCTAACAACAGTAACCAGCAACTGAACATAGATGATCAAGATGTGTTTATGAAAAGTCAGATAACTCACCAAGACCCCGCTGCATAATATGGGATTGTGCTTCTTGCCACCACAGTTGGGGGGTGAAACAAAATTGGGGAAACACTGGTATGTAGACTACAGCCCATTGACCGGGAAGTTGCTGTCAACATAGGCCAAAACATAGGCCTATATCCACATGACTTCTCCTCAATCATAGACCTAACTATAGCCACAAAGCCAGACATAAAGCAGGGTTCTTCTCTCTATGACTGTAGGGTGTAACCAGCGGCCAAACAAGACTCAAAACAAGACTCAAAATTCACGCAAACAGAAAAACTGCCCACGTCAGCAGGTTCTGAAGGCCAGTAGTTGGTGTCACCATCTCTATCTTTTTATAGAAAACAGAAATAAATATTAACCACGGGACCCTCTTTCTCCATTTCACTTCCTATGACGCAAACAGCAAGGCACAAGCCACTACCTCTTTTCAGTAGGAGAGAGAGTAAATGATGGAATCACACACATGATGGACACAAACCTCATTTGGGTGTAAGAGCTCACACAAACATTTTATGGCCTAATAAAGTCAGAGTCTCATTCATTGTCTATGGAGCAAACCCAGATTATACATCCCAGTTTGGAGGGTTCAGAGAAGGTTCTCTCTCTGATCTCTAGCTTTAGGAGAGAACACGGCAAGAACAATAGGGATATTGGGTAAAGCTAGACATATACTGGATAGGAAACCATTACACATTCTGTACTATTCACTTGTTGACCCTTATCTAACATATTGTGTAGAAGTATGGGGCAATACCTATGAAATCACTTTGACAAAGATTTGCACTTTACAAAAAAGAGCAGTACGGGTAATAAATGGAGCAGGATACCTTGATCATACCAATAACCTGTTTTTAAAATCTTATATTCTAAAGTTCCCAGACTTGGTGAAATTTAAAACTGCACAAATCATGTTTAAAGCCTGGAGTAAATGTTTATCTGTGAATATTCAAAAACCTTTTAAGGAGAGAGATGGTAATTATGACTACGAAACGAACACAATTTTAAACAGACAATTACTCATTCAACACTGAAAAAAAAGTGCACTTCAATATATGGTGTTACACTCTGGAATAATCTTGATATAGACATTAAACTGTGTAAAAATATGAAACAGTTCAAGCACTGCTATAAGCAGTCACTCCTGCAAAATTATGAACAACTGATTGACTAGGATTTGTTTTACTCGGTGATGTCGTATTATAGATTATTAATAGTTAAATTATTACTGATGATGGATTTACAATTACTGTATGTAATATTGTTTTATTATTATTATTACTTAGTTAAATTATTACTTTCAATATGATGGATTTACAATTACTGTATGTGATATTGTTTTATTATTTCTTATTATCATTATTATATAAATTTTTCAGTTTTGTATTATAATATATTGTTTTACAATATATGGAAAGGTAAGAAGGGGGCCGGACAAT